>APFE031529353.1:77287-108338 GCA_000404065.3 Pinus taeda | reverse complement strand
GAAGAAGATCCAGCACTTACGAGAGAAATCATCAACAAAAATCACATAATACCTGTGTTTTGCTGTCGAAGCAACTGAGAAGGTCCACACACGTCTGTGTGAATTATCTCAAGGATCGTCGTGGCGCGACTATCCTTCTCGTGAAAGGTGGCTTTCACAAATTTCCCCAAAGTACACCCCTTGCACTGATCTGACTGCGCAAGTGTGCCTTTAGGAAGCCCTGTAGTGATCTGCTGCAGTATCTTCAAGGCTCCATGGTGAAGGTGACCCAATCTCATGTGCCACAACTCGCCATCATCCCGGCTCACCAATCCTTCTGCCTTGCCTGCCATAGCTGCGCATCCATCTACATGCAACTGATAAAGGTTCCTCACTCGAACCCCTATCTTCCGGGTCTCACCAGTTGTCTTGCTGCGCAGAAAGGCCTTTCCCTCGCTGAAAACAACATCATACCCCTTGTCTTCTAACATCGCCACTGAGATGAGATTCTTCTTCAATCCTGGAACATGCATGACTGCCTTCAATACAAAGGGTTTACCAGACTCCCTCTCAAAGGAAATGGTACCGATACCGGTCGCACTGTATCTACCATCATCGCCCATCTCGATGTGCACTCCAAGATCTTTGTCCTCCAGATCAGAGAACAAATCTCTATCTCCCGTCATGTGGAAAGACGCACCACTGTCCAAGAACCACACTGATCCCATCACACTTGAAACCAAGCATGCGATCAATGAAAAATCAAGCTCAAACTGAGAAGCTAAGGCCTTTCCCCCTGCAGATCCAGCAGCTTGCTTGTTCTTCTTCTTCTGCGGACAATTTGTGGCATAGTGTCCGTGCTGGTGACAGTGAAAACACTTCACCTTGGACATATCCTGCTTCTTGCCTTTCGCACCAGAGTGAGAAGCTTTCTTTCTCTTCCCTTTCTTTGCTTTGGCAGCCAAAGCACAATTCTCTTCATCAGCTCCCTTTGACGAAGATCCGTCCCTAGTACTTCCGCCTGATCTCCTCCTGCACAAGATCTGACCATAGTCTTTCCCATCCTGGCAACTTCTCCCGACAATTGACAGAGTCCTGATAGGAATGCCAACTCTTCGGAAGACCAAGGAGAGCCAAGCTCACCAAGTCCTCATCATCGACAGTAACCCCCACACTTCCCAGCTCATCTCGACACTGAGTGAACTTCGTGAGATACTTGGGAATAATGTCACCCTTCTCGCATTTGATGTTTCTGAGTTTATCTTTGAGCGCCAGCTTCCTCTGATCGCTCTTGCTTTGGAATAATTCTGTTAATGATTTCCACATCAAATATTGAGTAGCCTTTCCATGGAGGCTGGACACAATGTGATCCTTCACGCCCTCCAACAGAATCCTTCGACATTTTGCGATCTTCTTTTGCCAAGCATCAGCTTGAGTAGCATCAGTAGGCTTTGGGATATCCGTATCTATGAAATCCTTCAGCCCGTTATCATCCAATACTGCCTCCATCCTGTCCTTCCATGCAATATAGTTTGAGCTGCCCTCAAGAGCATACTCCAATCGCAATCCGTTGAAAGACATTGCTGCGTTGTCACCAAGAAAACACTGCTGCAAATTCGAATTCCACCAGCAACAAACTCAACCGCCTCGGATCTAAGATTCGTGAGAACACAATATTTCTCGTACAGAGATTGACTGTATGGGCTTGACCGGATATTTCACCTTCCAAAGGAAGGATGAATCCAGAGGCTACCTGGCCCGATTACAGGCTCTGCCTAGAGAAATAGAATGAAAACACTTCCTGAATAGTAGATCTGATGATCAACAGCTCCGATACCATGTAGAAATTTTGAATAATTTAACACATATTCAATGGAGATTATCCTGATCATGTACTATTGCGGAAAACATACACAATACATAAGCTCCTCTACGTTGATCAACAATATAGCAGCATCAATAACAATAAAACATCAAGAGCATTCACACATTAACACAGTATGTATCCCGGGGAAAGCATCTCGCTAAAAACCCCAACTATCTGTATATTAATGATTGATTCATGTAACATTACATAGCATAATACTTCTCACAAGTATCTCCACCTTTGTTACACAGAATACAGATCAGATCTTAATCAATCACTGGCTCAATCTCCTTCGCTGCTTGCCTGCCTCCGCTGCTCAATACCTGCTCAAGAACTGATATGATAATTCCAAGGAAACCACGTATTTCCTTGGCTAAATCACGTGAGCACAAGCTACAATGTGGGAAAATACGTGGGCAAACTCATTGGCATACTCAATCCCTTGATTGTGCAAGATCTGATGCACAACTATAGTCACAACTGATAGCAATCTGATTCTCTAACACCTGTCCCTGCTGAACTGAACATGCACTGACATGCAACTGAGTTAACTGATGTATTCATTAGTTGTATTATGAGTTAATAACTTGTGAATTAATTAATAACTAATTCACCCAACTCATCTCTATTCTATTTGCCAGTTAGACTAAATACAACCAGTTTAACAAAGCTAAACTGAACACAACTCCATCAACTGCACCTCCAGTCCACTAAACTCAACTCACTTGAGTTCTAACTGAAGTCCTGCATGCAAATATTAGTCATCCCATAGGTAACCACGTATTTCCTTCTGGGATCTGCATGTACCACATCCGTAGCTCATCCTGAAGTGCTCCAAGAGAATAAGACAAAGTTTATAGTCTAAATATTATTATGAGCTAATAATATTTGACTGTTCTATATTTAGACTGAGCAGTCACTCCGCTGTGATCTAAAAATAGAAGTCCATCTATTTTTCCCAATCTTGACCAATCATCCATAAACAGCAACCTGCAATCCATAGACATGATCCATATGTCTAAAAATAGACATAGTCTAAAAATAGACCTGCGCCAAAAATAGCCTGCGGGCCCACTTAGTGAAGGCGACTCTTTTCACTAAGCTCCATCATCTTGTTGCAATCTCAACAGTCAATTGTACTTTTTTTACCTGCAAATCTTCAAGAATTTTCCTAAGCCACACAATTTCTTTTGTTGCCTCGACAGCTACCAGATATTCTGCCTCTATTGTGGAATCTGCTGGAACTGATTGTTTGCGTGATCTCCAGGAGATATCTCTTGATCCAAGACTCATAGCATAACCTAAAGTAGATACCCCAGTTTCTTTATCTCCATCGAAGTGTGAATGAGAGTAGCCATTCAAGCTGAAGTCACCCACCTGTGTATACTTGATTCCAAAGTCTTGAGTTCCCTTCGAGTACTTTAGAACTCTTTTTGCAGCAGACCAATTTCACTCACAAGGCTTTTGCATAAACATGGAGAGGATTCCAACAACAAACGAAATTTCTGGTCTGGTAGTAGTTAGGTAGTTGAGACTTCCTACAAGTTGTCTATACTTTGTTGCATCTTCAAATTATTTTCCTTCAATGGATGTGAGCTTTAAGTTTTGCTCCATTGGAGTAGCCAGAGGATTGCATTCAGTCATGCCAAACCTATTCAACGGATCTCCAATGTACTTCTTTTGATAAAGAAATATGGACTTCGGATGTTGTGTTACTTCAATACTAAGATAGTAATGAACATAGCCCAAATCAGTCATTTCAAAACCTTTCCTCAATTCCTTCTGAATGGATGCAATGTAGCTCTCATTGTTCCCTGTCATCAAAAGATCATCTACATATACCACAAGATATACAACTATTTTTCCAACCTTCTTGGCAAACAAAGTTGCATCATCAAGATCATAATGTTTGAAATTGAGTTTCAAATGATGCTCAGTTAGTTTTTCATACGAGGCTCGTGGTGCTTGTTTGAGGCCATACAAGGATTTCACAAGTTTGCATACTTTATGTTCATGTATTTTTACAACAAATCCTTCAAGTTGGGACGTAAAAACATTCTCTTTTAGATATCCATTCAAGAAAGAATTTTTTACATCTATTTTATGGACTTTCCAACCGTTCTGAGCTGCTAGGGAAAAGAGTGTCCGGATGGTAGCCCATTTTTCTATGGGGGCAAAAGTCTCCTCATAATCGACCCCTTCCTTCTATGCAAAACTTTTTGCCACAGGCCTAGAATTGTGCTTATCAAGTGAGCCATCAGCTTTATTCTTGTTCTTGTAGACCCACTTGCAACCAATTGGTTTGGTTCCCAATGGAGGATCAACCAGCTTCTAAGTGCCATTCTTTATCAGGGCATCATACTCCTTTTGCATTACTTATTTCGATTCATCATGAGAAACAACTTCTTTGAAGGAAGTTGGTTCAAAATATGTAAACAAATTCAATTCACAATCATAAGAAACATCCATATCAACAGGTGAATCAGAGTCATCTACATCACCTCCATTTTGTTGGTTTGAATTTCTAGTTCATGTCTTTCCAACCTCATTAGGATGAATATTTTCAAGTGTCTTTGTCAGCCACTTTGGGGGACTTTTCTCAGATGGTCCAGGCTGCTTCGTTGATTGAGTTGGGACTGAATCAAGATTGAGTCTCCCAATTTTGTCAATCACATCATTCAAAGTATCATCCGTTGTTGGAGTTTCATGCGAGGGAGAGAGTGCTTTAGAAAAATATTCGACGGGTTGATCTAACATAGGAATCCCCCCTTCAAGATGTGGAATCTGATTATCAAATTCTTGAAATGATTTTTCATTTGTGAATCTATCCAAGCGATCAAGTTGTTGCTCAACAACATTATCAGTTTTGGATGATTTAAGAAAAATTACATCTCTAGATACAACAAACTTTTTATTGACTTCATCATAGAGACGGTATGCTTTAGAGGTGTTTGAATAACCTAGGAAGATACACTTATGACTTCTTGCACCAAGTTTGTTTCTATGTACCTTTGGTATCAAGGCATAACATGTGGAACCAAAGACCTTGAGATGCTTTACCGAAGGAATGTGCCCATACCACATTTCATAAGGAGTCTTGTTTCTAATAGCATTAGATGGACATCTATTCTTTACATATACAACACATAGAACTGCATCAGCCCAAAACATCAATTTTACAATTTTGAAAAACATCATGGACCACACCATATTTAAGATTGTCCTATTCATTCTTTCAGCTAGTCCATTTTGTTGGGGATTATAAGGTAGAGTTGTTTGATGTTTGATCTCATGTTGGCAAAGATAGTTTTCAAATTCATTTGAAGTGTATTATTTTCCATTTTTAGTGCGAATAGAGCCAATATGAGATTGTGCATCATTTTCAATCCATGTATGAAAGTTCTTGAATGTTTGAAAAGCATCAGATTTGTTCTTCAATAAATAAACCCAACACATTCTGGTGTAGTCATCAATAAATGTCATCATATATTTATTTACATTGGCAGAAGGAACAGGCATTGGAACACATAAATCTGAATGAATGAGTTCAAGTTTTCTATGTGCTCTGGAATGTGAATCATGAAAATATTGTTTGCTATGCTTTCCTAGAATGCAGGCATCACATTGCTTAAGATTCCTAGGAATTGTAGGCAAACCAGTAACACCATTTTTCTTCAAAAAGTGAAGGTTGTCATAGTTCAAGTGTCCAAATCTAGCATGCCATAATAAACTTAATGGAAATGTACAATTGTATGAGAAGTTTTGTGCACGAGCAGAGGTACCCTGCAGCTTGAGAAGCCTTTCTTCTTCTCTCCCCATCATGACAAGTGAGTGGTCTCATGATTTTTTCACCTCAAGCTTGCCATCAAACATATGAATGGAGTGTTTTTGCTGGTAGATGTGGACCAAGGACAACAAGTTTCTCCTCAGTTGTGGGAGATATAGAACATGATGTAGAAAAAAGTCTGAAAGACCAGGGAATTTAAGCTTGATTGTGCCAAGACCTAATGGCTTGAGTTTTCATTTGTCTGCAAAGTATAATGCTCCATAAACATTGTCAGTAAATTCTTCAAAAAAATCTCTTCTAAAGCTCATGTGGCAAGTTTCTCCTCATCAAGCAACCAATCATTTTTCCAAAAAGCAAGTGAAGCATTAAATAAATCTTCATTTACTCCAATATTACATTGTGCCACAACATAGTGAGTGGATTCAATGCTTTACCTTTCTCTTTGTCATTAGTTTTACCTTTGGGTTGGTTTCTTTCCTCCTCACTTCTGTCCCAAGGCAACTTGCATGTGGATGCATCATGTAATCCATCTATTTTGCAACGTATGCAGTGCAAATCTGACTTTTCTCCTTGAGAGTGTTTGCCCCCGTGCCTTTGAAATTTCTTCCTCTTCTTCTTCAACCACCTCTTCCTCTCAAAGAATCTTGAGCAAGATTCTTTTCTCTATGTGCAAGGCACACAGCCTCTTCAGAAGAATGAGGAGTTGTCTTCTTCCCAAAAGTTTTCTCTCTTTTAACAAATTTTTTGACAAGGGAGTATATCTTTGAGGTTTTCGTTTGCTTGCAATGACTCAAGATAATTTGAGTAAGTGGGATAAAGTGCCTTGAGAAAATATATCAGAGGAATATCTAGTTCAACATTAGTGACTTTGATATCATGCATAATATATTTTACTTCTGATGCAAGAGCAAGAGGATAATCATTTTGTAATTCAAGGGTGAACAATTTAATCTAACAACTTCAAGTGCAAAGTGTGAGTCATAGAGTTCCTTCAGTTTTTGTAAGGCTTTGAAAGCATTTGAAAATGGTGAAATATGGTGACTCACCTCTTCATTTACTAATGTTGCAATCAATGCATAAGCCTTGTTGTTCTTATTTTCCCAAATGGAAAATTCATTGTCTGAGGTAGGTTGTTCTAGCTCTTTGTATCCATTTCCAACACACACTCCTTTCCACAGCTCATTAAAAATGAGAGTGTTTGATTTTCCGCGACCATTCTAGATAGTTCTCCTTCTCGATGAGAACCACTCCCACAATAGATATCAATGAATGCATTGTAAAATCTGTGCACACTAAAAAAATATACGTCCACTGCCAATGTAAAAAAATTTCACCTCTAGTGTTTTTTAGTGTGAAATTGGAAAAAAATAAATCACTTTGATATATAGGACAGAGGTATTTTCTATGCAATGGAGTAGGGGCAGTGCATTTATATAGAGGGGAAGAAGATGAAGAATTTAAGGTAAGAGGCCAATACCCACATAATAACAATGATCAGAAAATTTGTTTGGATTCATCAATTTGGAGAAATATACCCTCAGATAAATTGGAAAGAGCTCTTGCCCATTTGCTTGTTCTTAGTCTACTCATATTTAAAACAGTGTGCAAGAAATTCAACCGAGTCATTTTATCAAAGCCTTTTCTCAGTACCCAAGCCAACGCTACATTTTATAACAGGAGCAACAACAACTTGGGAGGAGGGACCGTATGTGTAACGCCCTAAGGTTTATGTGACGGGCGGGCGCCGGGCGCCCGGGTGGGCGCACGCCGGGCGGGCATGCACGAACGTGTTCGGGCAGAGCGCCAGGCGACATCGCAAAAAATGTGACGTTACGACCGCAACAAATGCGACGAAAGATGAGCGACTTGCAAACTTAACAAATGAAGCGTGGAGCAAAGAGGACTTATACCCAATGAAGCATGGGCATTCATGTGGGCTAGCCGACGAGTTTCAAGGGCGTTGTTGATGCTTGCAAGCCACCATACAGGGGTCGGTTGGGCGAGCAACCACCCTCCCACCATGCGTATATATTGGCAACGTTTGGATGGACTTTGACACACATTCGATCATTGGTTCTTACACATCTACGCATAAGAAAAGAGCTAAGTGCGCAGATTTGGTTGGTGAATGCGCATATCTCATGCGTACAACGTGAAGAGTGCGCAGAGCTACTTGGGTGTTGGTTGGCAGGTGTGTCGTAGAATTGGGTGATGATTGTGCAAACTTCGTGCAGGGCTTGAGGTAGCGTTGCAGGTGGTTCGAGTGTACACCTTTCTACCATGCAAGAGTGCACAAGTGTTGTAAAGGAAATTCTATGCCTCAGTTGTAAATTGGTTAAGTGTTGGCCTTGGATTTTGCCAGGCACACTTGTACATTATATTGTAAAACTGATATTCTTAATAAACGGTTGGGCAAACTCACGTTACGGGGAGTTGCCCCTCCCCTTTATACTTGTTGCAATTGTTGTTCTTGTTTTATAATTCCGATGGATAATGAATGAGTATGGGCTTCATTAAGTATAAAGGATAAATTAATGTTTTACTTGGTTGCGAAACACAAACTAAGTATCGGTTGTGAATTAGGCGTAGTCCGCACACATAAGTATTGTTAAAAATAAAGTGTGGGGTGGTGCTGCACCTCACCGGCACGGTTGGAAGACCACCGTAGGCTTGGGGGCATGACAATTGGTATCAGAGCTAGTCTAAAGACTTGGAGGAGTCTTGCAAGGCTGGGTTAAGCAGGGTTGCTCATAACAGTGAAGTACAAGGCATGGCAAGTTTGGAAGAATGTGAAGGGAAGCTCTTGCTTACCTTATACAGGTTGAAGCAGTTGAAAAAGGAGAATCCCCAGATTCGTGAAGAGCTTGCAGTCTTGGAGAAGAACGTTGAATATGAGCTTCTTCAACTTGGTTGGACAATGGAGCAAGTTGAGGTTGCAGATTGTGCTACCAAGGAAGAGGAAGTCTTGATGACCGATGATGTTGCAGACATGTTCATGATGGAGGATGAGCTTGAGATTGATCAAGTTGGACCAGGATCGAGCATTTTGCAGACATGTATGGATGAGGGCACTCTCATGGAGGAACCTCATGATGATGTGAGTATTGATGATACATGTGTTTCATTTGAGAATTTGGTAGATGAACCATGTGCAGGGAAGGGCAAAGTCAGTTTGCCAATGCTAGGGAGCATCTTACCATGGATGTTCGTGATGAGACCTTGTATGGAGAAACAAGGATTGTTGATTGTTGCAGGACTTGTTGGGATTGTTTGTGACCTTGTGGTAGAATGTACAAAGGCCCGTGACAAGGGTGGAACTTGATGATTGTTGTGGAGGAATGAGTTGTGCTTTAGCCATATGGCTGAGTGCCCGGCATGACTCATGGACAGTTTGAAGGGCACACTCTTGGGTGGACTTCTCATGGCCAAGACCAAGAGATAGTCTTGGTGACACTTTGGTGGAGGAGCTATGATGGAAGGGACTCGTAATGACAAAGCTTAGGTGGACTTCTCATGGCCGAGACCAAGAGATAGTCTTGGTGGAACCTTTGATGGGAGTTGTGATGGAAGGGACTCGTAATGATGATGTTTTGGGTGGACTTCTCATAGTCTTGATGGACACTTAGGTGGAAGAGCTATGATGAAGAGACTCATGTGATGATGATGTTTTGGGTGGACTTCTCATAGTCTTAGTGGACACTTAGGTGGAGGAGCTATGATGGAGGAAACTCATGACATGATGGTATGGTTGGGTGACCGAGTTCACTAGACCAAAGATGGCAGCTTGGATAGGGATGACCGATTGTTGTGATGAGTCTACTTGGTTGGACTACATGGACAATTTAGTCATGGACATCAGGTTGGAGACATGGAGCATGGCAGTCTTAGGCAGGGAAATATTGTAGGTGCACTTGTGGAGATGTCACTTATGGGCATTCGATGAGGTGTGCCACGCATGGATGTTGAGCAGATCGATTTGCTTGTGCGACATGGAGACTTATTGTTTATGATACTATGGAGAGGTTGTACACTCTTGTGCAACAAAGCCATGGACTTAGGTGGAGTTGTGAGCAACCTATGGAGCATTCTTACTACATGGAGAGCTAAGGCATCTTGCAGAGACCTTTGGGTGGAGACTTGTATGCTTGCTAGAGTGTTGGTTGAGGATGGCTTATGGAGCTCATGATGACATGAGATTGTTGTGACTTCTAGGGGACTTCATATATGGTGGACTTAGAGGATCTGATGCATTAAGGAGCTAAGGGCAGAGTCTTTGGTGCAGTATGGGATGCACACTTTCAAATTCCATGTATGGGCATGGCTTGAAAGAGTGACTTGATGAGGAGGATCGGTATGAGGCACTTTGAGGTGATGGAGTTACAATGATGATGATGCCTTGGTGGCTACACTTGGGCATGGGTTGAGCCGAGACTCAACTACCTTTACACATGGGATCTGATTGATCTTTGATCATGGGCAGCACATGGAGACATGAGGAAGGTGTTCTCTTGAGGCACTTGACTTGGTGATGAGGTGCTCTCTTGAGACACTTGACACTTGATGGAGAAGTGTTCTCTTAAGAACACTTGGATGACTTGAGGGATGGCACATTACAGATGGATGGAGGTAGCTTCATGGACTTGGATGTGGCAAACCGAGAGTTGGATTTGAGGAGATGGTCTCTTCATATGGAGGAGGCACACTTATGGATGATGTTGGGATTGATGTGGCTGATTTCATATAGCACATTGACACCAAACATCATGGACATGTTGCAGATGAGATGAGGACTAGTTCATGGACCTGAGCATGGTTTACTTATGAGGATGGATTCTTGATCGAGTTCAAGATGTGACAGGGATGCTTTGAGGAACAACTGATGGTGGCATGAGGATGTGCATTCTCATAGTTTGAGCGTGAGAGTTGGATTGATCACCCAACTAGTTCAAACATGAGGGTCGACTTGCACAGAGATGTGTTAGCATTGTCTTGGAGTATCATGGTAGAGTTCACATGGGAACGACACATGATGGGGTCAACATGATATCTTGCAGTGAGCATGTAGCTTGAGATGGAGGGACCAGCCTTCCATGATGGAGCAACATGTGGAGATTGTGACATGATGGTTGATTGTCATGGATTGAGAGGACTTCTGATTGTTGAGATGATATGTTGGCACATGATTGAGATGTGTTAACACTTGTTGACATATCATGGGCAGTTTTCACATGATGGAGTGGACACTTTGTTGCAGTGGACATGTAGCTTGATGTTGAAAGGATCAGCCTTTCACGATGGAGAGCAGCATGGAGAGATTGTGGCAGGGGGTCGATGATCATGGACATCTATGACATACTTCGGTATGGACTATCTTGGTGATAGTTGGTCACTTAGATGATACATGGTGGAGATGGAGACCTACATATGTTGCAGGATGTTTGCCATATGTGAGGGGAGTTGACATCATGGATTGATGCTTGGAGTTGGGATATTGTCGAGAACGACAACGACTTCAAGTGGAGGAGGATGTAACGCCCTAAGGTTTATGCGACGGGCGGGTGCCGGGCGCCCGGGTGGGCGCGCGCCAGGCAGGCATGCACGAACACGTTCGGGCGGAGCGCCGGGCGACATCGCAGAAAATGTGGACGTTACGACTGCAGCAAATGCGACGAAAGATGAGCGACTTGCAAACTTAACAAATGAAGCATGGAGCAAGGAGGACTTATACCCAATGAAGCATGGGCGTTCATGTGGGCTAGCCGACGAGTTCCAGGGGCATTGTTGATGCTTGCAAGCCACCATACGGGGGTCGGTTGGGCAAGCAACCACCCTCCCACCATGTGTATATATTGGCAATGTTTGGATGGACTTTGACACACATTCGATCATTGGTTCTTACACATCTACACATAAGACAAGAGCTAAGTGTGCAGATTTGGTTGGTGAATGCACATAGCTCATGCGTACAACGTGAAGAGTGCGCAGAGCTGCTTGGGTGTTGGTTGGCAGGTGTGTCGTAGAATTGGGTGATGATTGTGCAGACTTCGTGTAGGGCTTGAGGTAGCGTTGCAGGTGGTTCGAGTGTACACCTTTCTACCGTGCAAGAGTGCACAAGTGTTGTAAAGGCAATTATATGCCTCGGTTGTAAATTGGTTAAGTGTTGGCCTTGGATTTTGCCAGGCACACTTGTACATTATATTGTAAAACTAATATTCTTAATAAACGGTTGGGCAGGCTCACGTTACGGGGAGTTGCCCCTCCCCTTTATACTTGTTGCAATTGTTGTTCTTGTTTTATAATTCCGATGGATAATGAATGAGTATGGGCTTCATTAAGTATAAAGGATAAATGAATGTTTTACTTGGTTGTGAAACACAAACTAAGTATCGGTTGTGAATTAGGCGTAGTCCGCGCACATAAGTATTATTAAAAAGAAAGTGTGGGGTGGTGCCGCACCTCGCCGGCACGGTTGGAAGACCACCGTAGGCTTAGGGGCATGACAGTATGGGAGGCATGGGCAACGATAGTGACAACGTGGGAGGAGCAGTGTAGCATGGGAGCAAGCAGCGTATATTTGTGGAGCAGCGATAGTGTGGGAGGAGCAGCATAGTGTGGGAGGAGGTAGCATGTTTTTGTGGACTAGCAACAGCGTATTGGAGGTTTGTATAGGAGAGCCAATGCTGTGTAATATGTTGGCAAGAGAAACCCTGCAAGTGGCCTCACAAAACAGTGCCCTGCGAAGTGCACTACGAAATGTGGTATGGGAGCAAGGAGGTATGGAGACGCTTGTTGCGTTTGAGATACCAGCTGCAATATAGTGAAGAAATGCAAGAAGAGGATGCGTTCTGGTATGGAGAGGCTGGCTGGGAGCAGGTCGCAAGTTGAGGAAACGAAGAGGGACCTATGCAGGTATTTGATGGGTATAACAAGTGTTACACCATATTATCACCCACAGGGCAGGGATCATAGGACTGAAGAATATGGCAAATTGCAGGAAATGCATCACAAATTTCTAAAAAATGGTAGAAAGGAATTACAATGGCAGACTGTAATGCCAAAAAAGAAGCTCGCTCTGATACCATGTCAAACTAAGAAGTAACTCCTCAAATATAATTGTATCTTTCATTCAAGTTGTTCATAATTATAATTGTTCAGTTCATATCACAATAACTCTTCATTTTATCTATTATTTATTTACATGTGTTCACCCAATCCTTATGATTAGGTGTCAACATATACATGAAAGAATTTACCTAAAAACATTTGGTAATTTGCAAGATATAATTTTCGCTGAAGAGCTATGACTTTTATAAATATTCATGATACAACTATTTTCCTCGGAATCCGTTGATAGATTTACATGGTTATTTAGTCTAATAGATGCATTAAACGCAATTAATGGGACGATTCTCACCTACGGTCAGGTGAATATATTTTCGTCATGAAAACACCTCTTCAATTATCTCATGTTCGCGTGTATTTTATGTTTCCGTAAATCTATGGCAGACTGGAGCAGGAAAGACGTACAGCTTGGAGGTAAGTTATTGTATTGGTTGATTATTTCTACTAAATACCGCTACTCACATTATTTCTTTCAAAAGAAAGTACTGGACTTGCTTATAGGTAAGAGTAATTTTTAAATCACACTGGTTCAACGCTGGCAAAATCCTTAACGTATTCATTGGATTATTTTATAGGACACATAATTTTAGGGTTTTGTAAAGCACTGTGCGTCTTTGTCGTTTGCACAGAGTTACTATGAATTTAATTAACCTTTGCCCTTTTTTATTTATTGAAGTGACAATTCAGCAATTCAAAGATTTCACTGTGCCTTTGTCATTTGCACAGAGTTACTTTATAAATTTAATTAATGACTTGCGCATGTGGTTTAAATGACCTACACATGTTGTACATGTGACAACAGCATTCCATTCCATACTATCAGGTGACATAGTAATGATGGTCTAATAAGATTCCAATGCTATGAGCCAATCAAAATTTGAAAAAATAAAATAAAATAAATAATATAAAATATATTTATTTTTTATAATGTACATTTCATAAAATTTTGGTTAATTTTTTGTCAACATAGAATAATGGATGGGTCAATGCATTTTCGAATGTGTTATACCATGCCATTGCACGGATAATAAAATGGATAATTTAATATATTCAAAATTAACTGACTACATCAAAATTAACTTTATACACACACACACACACACACACACATATACACATTGTAAAGATGTGCAACTTTTACATATATAATTGTTTCAACAATGCAAACATAAATAACAAAAATTATCACATTGTGCAAAAGACTAATTTTTTTTAAGTTTTAACTGTCCATATTTTTGCATTGTTCTGTGGGACAAAACATAACATTTTATACAATGTATGAGAAGCTAATCTTTATATCACAAATATAACAAGTCAAAATAAATATATATATTAAAAAAAAAGAAAATTGTAGAGTACACAATCTGCTTGTTTTCCTCAATCTTGAATTGCATTTAGAGTGGTTTAATTGAATTGCATTTAGAGTACCCACTTTTGAACATCGTGGTTGAAGCTTTAGTGTGGTTCAACTTTTTGGAACTTTTTGGATGTGACAAAAACTATAGGTTACTCTGAATGCTTGGAGACTTCACATATGATACTTACATTCAGTTGAGTAGTGTTCAACTAATATTGGCATTAAACATATGTACCATATCATTGTTTCTTTCTTGGTCTTCCCATCAATTTGTCATATTGGATCTATCCTAAGATAAATGAATTGCAACCAAAGTTTTTCAAATAGTTCAATCAATGGTATGTCTATATGCTATTGATAATGTTAGCCATTTAATCAAAATAATGAATCCAAGTTAAAATATGGTACACAAAGACATGATTTCTTTTCTCTATAAAATGTGTTACAAAAACTCATAACAATAGCTAAAATCAACCATGGAGCCACTAACAAAGAGTATTCATGAAATTTCTTTTAATGGCTAAATTGGATTTGAATCTGGTGTGGTCGTGGTAAAGTGTATATTGGACGCCTACAGTTTGACCAAATGCCTAAAAGGTATCATCTCATGGAGTGCAATCATTGTTGGATATAGAATGCATGGCAACAGGCCAACGAAACTAGCAACAATGGAATCCAAATAATTCCATTAATGCATAAGGAATGGGAAAACCATAATGAAAAGCAACAATAGTCACTCAAAATTCCAATAAAACACCTTAAGAAAAAACCAAAAGCTTACCTCGGAATCGAGAAAAGAAATCCGTGCATGCAGGAAAGCTAAAGGGTGCTATGCCAATGTTGCAAATAAGAGAAAGGAAATTATTGTCATTTCCCATTAGCAAGTACATCAAGGCTTGTAATTAACACTATGCTAACTACATTACCAATCTATGTGATGTACAGGAGGTGAAGTTGTAAATGATTTCTCTGAAATCTAAACCAAGTGATGCTGTAAATGCCTACTATGAAATCCAATCCAGAATGAGAGAATGAAAAGTTTGCATAGCTTTGAAGTCCTCACAAATTGTACAATAGGAGCTCGATTTTTATGTTTTTGGAAAAGGCTCAAAGATAATGGAAACTTGTGTTATAAAATCTAGATTTTATAAAAAAAATATTTATAGATAATTATTTATTAAAAATCTACACAATTATATTTACACATAAAATTATTGAATGCTTAAACAAATTTATAAATCTAATAATAATAAAACCAAATCCATTCAATAATAAAAATCACTAAAGGAAAAATCAGTAATATGGAGCATTGTTGCTTTTGTTTTTTAAATGGGCCAGTTTCCATGGTTAGTAAAAGCCCAAAAAGTAATGTCAATTGTTTTTGTTTTTTTAGAAAAGAAAATATTTATTATGGAAAAATCCATAAATAAGGAAAAGAAAAAATAGATAACTAATTTATGTTGGTGATTAGAGTTTTTTTTCTTAAATGATTTTTAATTCTAAAAAATTCATTTTAAACCACATAAAATTAGTCATCCCCAGATAAAAAAATTACAAATTCAAATTTTAAAAATTCAAAAAATAATTATCAATTTAAAAAAAAATGAGTTTACTATTTAATTTCTCAAAACTTTAATAAACTTTAGAAATAGTTTTTGAAAATTTACAATTTAAATAAAAGTCAAAGCATTTTGACTCAAACTGATTAAAATATACTCTACCTTGAGCGGGTATAAAAATAACTTAACATGTGTTGTGTCACTAAGATGGGTATTATACATCTCATCTCTTCATTGTTAAGTTATAGAATGAGCTTGGGTTTTCTTAATGCAATAAAATTCATTCTGCACTTCATTATATCTTGAGATGTTCAACTTGCACCTAATAAAACAATAAAGTTAAAATATGTTTTCCTTTGTCCTTTGTAGATCTTTGTCCCCGTTAATATTGGTCTTAACAGATTAATTGTCTTATGGTGGCCTTCAGTAGTCACTCCCATTGATTGAATGCCTTTTAGTTTCCTTTTAGTGACATTTCTTAGGCTTGATAACATGTTACTTAAATTATGAAAAAAATGTTATTGTCCATATTATTGTTAAATATTAATATTAAATATGTTGATTTTGAGCATGGTTTAGCAAAAAATTCCAAAAAGGTTTATAGATTGTCTTTTATAATGTAATGATTCATTGCTTGATGAAATTGTTATGGATATTTTTTTAAGTATATTAACTTGTATGTGATAAATTCAAAAGTCACCTATTTTTGAGATTTTCATTGGTCAATTTCCCTTAAGGCCATCAAGTTCGCCATTCGATCCTAGGTTAAGGAAATATAGGAGTTAGGAAGTGGCATTGTCCAAGCACTTAAATCTTGAAACATGTTTTTTTATTCACATTATACTTCCTTTGTGTGTAAATTCTCCATGAAAATATTATGATGGAACATGAGGAGCCTCAATAGTAAAGGACAACAAAGACTCCTAAAATAAAAATGGTATGCAAAGCACCCATCAATAATGTTGATACAAGAAACAAAAATATTAAGTGAGGTTCTACCTCATATAATTAGAAAATGGGGGAGGAGTTTCCAAGTAGTAGTGATTGATGCTTAGAGGTACTTAGGTGGAATGTATATTATTTGGAATGATCAAGACATCAAGGTTACCAATATGTTTACCTTTTTTCGCATTATGAAAACACAATTTTAGTTAATTGAGATTGAGGACTACTACCATGTATCCAATGTCTATGACTCCAATATCGCAAATGGAAAACCTCTATTTCTCAATTCTATTACCAGCACGAGTAATTTATACTTCACATCTCCATGGATTATTGGAAGTGACTTCAATATTATCAAGTCTATCAAGGAAAAGAAAGGACGAATCATAATGTTTACCAAGAGATTTTGTAAGCTATACCATCAAATTCCTAAAGTAGTCTCCATTAAATTGCTTAAGAAAAGAGTCTCTAACTCACACATATGGATCAATGACATGTAATACATGTGTGTGGGGTGACTAACTTAATAAAATTTTCTAATAACTCCACAAACTTAAGTATTTCACTCCATCACATAAATTGATCGTAGTGTAACATAGGTAAACCAAGAGTAGACACGAAACCCTTAGACAAAAATCATTCCCTGGATCCCCAATTAGGTGCTTAAATGATTAAGTGAAAATGCAAGGGGAAAAGAGGACTTTATGGTTTAGCCATAACAAACATGTGATCAAGTGTGACTAGGAGTGTATATATTCATATGTTTGCCAAAGAGGGAGTGAATACATGAGTTACAATTCATTGGGACTTATTTTTCTTTTCTTTTTCTTTTTCTTATATATAGGACTTAGGGAATGAGGCTTTCATAAGTTTGGAACAACTCACAGATATAAAATTTACATGAGTTTTCACTTCAACCTTAGAGTTTAGACTTAGATACATCATTCTAGTGTATCTTTAATGATTATTGCCACAAATTTATGAATGCTTAATCATAAAGGTGTCATGTGATGAAAACGAATTAATGATGTTATTATCTATGAAAAGGATGGATATTCTTGAGAAAAGCTTATGCTTGTGGATGTGTCCTCCTTGGTTGAGAGGGGGTGGGGGTGGACACCATATTATCCATGTGTCATGTACTATGTCCAGGACTAACAGCCACAAGCCTAGTAAAGGCACCAGTAGGGATAATGGTGGATTGGATAAACATCTAGGACCAATATTCTTTAAGAATTTGTACTTTGACTAGGACTAACCAGCATAAGTCAAGTACATTAATCCAAGATAGGAATATTCATGAGGATCGACATTTCCTAGTGTCAATTATTATGATTATGGATTAGGAAATGGCCATGTGAGGACATACCTAGTGAACATCCTAATGGGCTAAGTGCCTAGAGAGGCAGTGATGTCCAAATTTCTACCTCCCAACATTGTGCTCTGATCTAATGAATAGATAGAACTTGTTAGTCAAGTCCTTGCTATTTTGACAATGTTGGCTATGATGACGTAAATCATCTTTGATGCTTATCAATCTAGGTCCTTTCTTATATGAATATTTCAACATGAGAGTACATTTTTGTGTCATTATGAATAGCTCCCTAGTTTAGAGGGATTGTTGAAAAATGTAACTAGTGTCGGTATTCATAATGAAATAAAATGTATTTTGGTCAAATCATGTTTTTTATGCTTATAGAGTCAAAAACAAATAATTTTGAATTAAGAGAAATGTATTTGAGTCAAGTCCCATTTGGACTTTTGAAAGAAAAAGAAAAGGAAATTTTATTTTGAGTCAAAGAATCAACACAAGACCAAGTTGGCCTAAAAGCAAGTTATTTGACCCTCTTGGATAGGTATATGTATTAGTTAACTCTATCACTTGTAAGAACAATCACTTATCATCAAAAAACATCATTTCTTGTGCCAAACAAGAATAAAAGAAAACCGAAATTAAAGAAGAGATAAACTATGACTATTTTTACCCTGATTTTGTGCACACGTGTGAAGGTTTTGTAGTTTCTCTACGAAAATTACAGGTTTGAACTTCATCCTTCACTATAGGTCCAAATTTTTTGTGATTTGACAATATTTTAGAGTGTTTGATCAATGTTGACTACTGTTGACTTTGACTTGGTTGGATGAGACTTTGATGAGGTTTGACTTGGATATTTGTGGAAATATTGGTCTTTTTCTTGGGTCTTGTATATCTCATTTTGAACTAATTTTATAAGAGAATGATTTTTTGGTTTTCCCCCTTATGGGGGTTTTCCATGGCTTGGAGCCTAATTCTTGTTGTTCTTTGTTTCCTTGTGATCTATATGTTTTGCATTATTCTGTAATTACTTGATGAAGAAGGGAATCTAAGCAATAAGAAGCCAAAAAGCATTCACAAGTAATTATCAAGTTAAGATAAATCAATCATTTTCTTATAACACTTGGTTTCTCAACATGAAGTAGGGTAATATGTCCTATGACATCCAACTTGTTATATATGATAGGAAATCCTCATTAGTCTCTCTAAATAAAGATGTCCCATTGAGGGGGTCAAGAAGAGGTATGAGGCATCACCAATTTTATAGTTTAAGAAGTTTGAATCTTGGTTTGTCAATTTTGGCCCTATGTAGGAAAAAAAACATGGAAGGAGGTGATCCCCTTGGAAGAGTTCAAAATGGGAAGGGCACATAAGGCCTTATATAAATATCTAAATCCAAGGACCTCCCTCATAAATAGAGTTATACATGTATTGAAAGAGAGTAAAAAATGATCCATCCAAATCTTGATAAAGACAATAAAACATCCCTTGAATCTCATAATAAATGGGGCATCTACAGATGAGGTGACCCTCTAACTCTATCTCATGTATATGGAAAATCTAATAGCTACTATTGAGAAGAGGAAAATATCCCAAGAGAGAAAAAAATTATGAAAATTTTGATAGTAATACATATGAAGAATATGATCTTGAAACTAGTAAGTTCATGAATCCATAACTATACAGTCATAATTTGGCATCATCATCTTCATTGTCATCATCATCACCACCATCATCATCTTCATTATTGTCATCATTGCATTATCATCATAATCACCATTCATGTCATCATCATCATCTTCATCATCATCGTCATCATGATTATGGACATTGTCACCAATTGTTCATAATTATAGGTGTCATAAGATATATCATTAACCCAAAAAATGTTATGAGTTCTAGAAAAGGGTTGTTAGGAAACATGATATATGCAAGAGAAATAACAACTCTATTTTTGAGAGATGATCGATCATCATCATCATCACTACCATTATCATCATCATTGTCATTTTCATCATCCCCATCATCATCATTAATGTAATTTCTATCATCATTGTTGTCATCGTCATCATGAACATCATCATCATCATCATTCATGCCATTATTGTTGTTGATGATGACCTAGATGACAATAATGATAATGATGATGACTTGAAAGACAACGCCAAAGATAATGATTATGATTACGACCATGAAAACATTTAAAAAATGGGAAGATTGGCCAAGTTCATTATCATCATCATCATCATCATTTTCATTGTAACCACCATCTTATTTATCATCATTTTCATTGTAACCACCATTGTATTTATCATCATTGTCATTATCATCGTAATCATAGTTCATGTCATCATCATTAACATCATAATTATTGACATTGTCATGAGTTGTTCATAATTTTCATTGTCATAAGAAATATCATCAATGTAGAAAATATGATGAGTGTTGGAAAAGGGATGCAAAAGTGAACAAAAAAATGGGGGTGATAATATACGTAAAATTGGATGAAAAGTGGACGCAACATAAGTAGATGCAAAACAAGATAGAAAAATTGACACAAATGTAAATGAAAAAGTAGATGCATTAGTTGATGCAAACTTGGACACAAACTATGATGCAAACGCAGATGCAAAAGTGGAAGCAAACATCGGTGCAATAGTAGGCATAAAACTTAACATGAATTGTGGTGAAACAAATGTGGATGCAACAACAGACACAAAAAATGACATAAACTTGGATGCAAAAAGGAGGCAAACTTGGATGTAAAAAGGGATATAAACATGGACCAAACATGGGTGCAACAGTGGACACAAAATTAGATGCAAAAGTGGACGCACCAGAAGTGGATGTAAAAGTAGATGCAAAAAATATAAACAATATTCAATGTAAAATTGGATACAAAAGAGAATGCAAAAGTGGAAGAAAATGTGGGTTTCATTGGTAGGCACAAGATATGGCACAATTTGTGGTGCAACAAAAGTCGATGAAAAAGTGGATGTAACAATAGACACAAAGAAAATATGCAAACTTAGATGCAAGACAAGATGCAATAAGGGACATAAAAGTGGATGCAAACATGGGTGCAATAGAGAAAACAAAATTGGATGCAAAATATGGATGCAATGGAAATAGATGCAAAAGAAGATAAAAAATGCGACGTAAAATCCAACACATAAACCCAACACAAAAGTGGATGCAAAAAGAGATGCAATATTTGATGCAAAAGAGGATGCAAACATGGATGCAAAATTGGAAGCAAATGTATGTACAACAGTAAGTGTGAACCATGACACAAATTGTGGCATAACAAAAGTTGTTGTAATGATAGATGAAAAAATAAACAAATCAAGATGAAAAAAGGGATGCAAAAGCGGGTGTATACTTGGGTGCAACAATGGATGCAAAAGTTGATGCAACAAAATTCAATGAAAAAGTAGATGAAAAATGAGACACAAAGCCTAATACAAATCCTGACACAAAAGTGGCTACAAAAATGGATGCAAAAATATATGTAAAACTTAATGAAAATCTAGATGTATATGAGGATGCAATCGTGGATGCAAAATTAGAAGCAAAAATGGGTGCAAAGGGAGGTGCCAAACTAGGTGCAAATTATGGCACAGGAAAATTGGATGCAATAGCAGACACAATAATAGATGCAAAAGAGGATGTAAATATGGATGAAAAACAAGATACAAAAGTGGATGCAACAAAATCAGATGCAAAACTAGACACAAACCTTGATGAAAAACTTGGCACAAAGAGGATGCAAAAAATGATAAAGGGATGCAAAAGAGGATGCAAGAGATGATGCAAACGTTGATGCAAGTGTAGGCGCAAAAAGTGGATGCAACAAAGGATGCAAAAGTAGGTGAAACAAAATTAGGTGCCAAAATTGATGCAAAACATGGTGCAAATGATGGCACAAAACATGGCATAAAACCTAGCGTAAAACCTGGTGTAAAACCTGGTGCAAAACCTATTACAATACCTAGTGCTAAACTTGGTGTAAGACTTGGTACAAAACTTGGTGCAAAACTTGCATCAATTTTTGCACCATATTTGACAAAATGGACACAAATAACACAAAAAATGGGCTCTATATGTGAAAACGAAAGCAAAAAGGGATGTTAATTACACGGTTTTGTTGTAGTGAAAGTTTTCGGTAGTGAAACCCACACCAGAGTGATTAGAAAACTTGGCCAATTCTTTCACCACCTTTGCAGTCCATAGTCTTCACCCCCCGTTGCCCCAATTCTAGGCTTTAAACTCAATGATTGGGTCTCCACTAGCTCAAATGAGATAAAAAGAATGCAACAAGGGGCCAAGGACCAACCCTCACCTCTAGACAAACCCGCAACAATGGAAGGAACACCCTCCATAACATTGTAATACATAGCGAATGACAACTATGAGCCTTGCATGTTAAATCAGTCCATGTACTTGACATATTTATTTCCCATCACATTTGGGGGGAAGGGGTGGTGGGCATTACCACCAAGACCCCCGCAACCTATGCATTAACATTTCACAACTATCAAAGGAGTGACTGGAACTAGATCTTTGAAAATTTTGAAAGGAAATTAAGCATATGGGAAAATAAGTGGCTCATTCTCGAAGGTTGGATGATAATGTCAAAGGCAGTTTTGGAGAGAAGTTATGTGTACTAGATGGAGTTATTCCACCTCTCTATGGTTGTCATCCATTAAATTAACTCCTTATTAGCAGGGTTTATTTGGTCTAAATCTGAAGATCTGAGGAAAATCCATCTATCCTCGCTAGACAACATATGCAAGCCATCTGATTTTGGTTGTTGGGGCATAAAGGACACTCATACTTTCAACTATGACCTTCTCATCTTGAATCCCTATAGGGATTTGGTAGGACAAGGCATTTGGAAGAATATTATCAGATAAAAATACCTTGACTATGCCCTGTTAGAGGATTAGATTAAGGTCAGAGCCCCTGTCAAGTGACAAGCATCCTTTGTTTGGTGCAACATGATGAAAGTTCGTCCATGGTTGTGCAACAACTTCCAATGTGTGGTTGGTAGGGGTAACAAAATTATGGTTGGATTAGATTCTTTTGTTGGCATGAAGGGATGCCACTCCCTCTCTACCCATTATCCAACATCTCCACAATTGTGGCTTGCTGCTGTTGTCACACATTGGCATTGTTTTAAGAGACAGTTTTCACTCTATATATTGGAGACAAGCGGGAGATCTAGATATGCATCTAGAGTTGGCCTTTGAATGAGAAATCTATTGCTCACACCTTATTCAGGTGGCCATTGTCCTCACTAATGAGGAGGACAAGATCACATGGGGTGGATTTTCATAGGGTGGGGATGTCTCTACTAAGGCAACATATTCATACATCTCTGTTAGACCTCAACTTGACCCTCTCTCCAAGTAGCTTGCCTAGATGTGGCAATGGGATATTTCAGTGAAGATGAAATGCTTCACTTGATTGGTTGTTGTCAGGCCAGGGTAACTCCAGGCTTAATGAGCGAGAGAAAACTGATATTCATATTCATTAGGTAACCTATATTTATATATACAAATGAGACAGATCAGTTCATCTTCTGGATGACTGTCCAGTTCACCCATCCGTTTCGGATTAGGTGTCAACATTCCCCCCCTTAATCTGAAGGGATGTCGGTGAGTCCAAGCATCGTTCTGAATTTTTCAAGCTTTTCTCTTCCAAGCGGTTTGGTGAAGATGTCTGCAACTTGCTCATTTGTGGAACAATGGCGGAGATGGATTGTTTTGGCCTCAACATGATGTCGGATCAAATGATATTTAGTATTGATATGCTTTGTACGATCATGAAACTTTGGATTCTTGGCCAACTTTATTGCAGAGGTGTTGTCAATCATGAGTGGAGTTGATTGTACTTGTTTCACCTGCAAATCTTCAAGAATTTTCTGAGCCACACAATTTCTTTTGTTGCTTCAGCTGCTGCCACGTATTCTGCTTCTGTTGTGGAATCTGCTGGAACTGATTGTTTGCGTGATCTCCAAGAGACAGCTCCTGATCCAAGAATCATAGCATATCCTGAAGTAGATACTCCAGTTTCTTTGTCTCCATCGAAGTCTGAATCAGAGTATCCAATCAAGCTGAAATCGTCTACCTGTGTATACTTGATTCCAAGGTCTTTAGTTCCCTTCAAGTACCTTAGAACTCTTTTTGCAGCAGACCAATGTCCCTCACAAGGCTTTTGCATAAACCTGGAGAGGATTCCAACAGCAAATGAAATGTCTGGTCTAGTAGTAGTGAGATAGATGAGACTTCCTATAAGCTATCTGTACTTTGTTGCATCCTCAAATTCTTTTCCTTCAATAGATGTGAGCCTCAAGTTTTGTTCCATTGGAGTAGAAAGAGGATTGCATTCTGTCATGCCAAATCTGTTTAACAAATCCCCAATGTATTTCTTTTGAGAAAGAAATATGGATTTTGAATGTTGGGTTACTTCAATGCCAAGATAGTAATGAACATAGCCCAAATCAGTCATTTCAAAGATTTTTCCTAATTCTTTCTTTATGGATGCAATATAACTTTCATTGTTCCCTGTCATTAAAAGATCATCTACATATAACACAAGATATACAAATGTTTTGCCAACTTTCTTGACAAATAAAGTTGCATCATCAAAATCAAAATGATTGAAGTTGAGTTTCAGAAGATGCTCAGTTAGTTTTTCATACCAGGCTCGTGGTGCTTGTTTGAGGCCATACAAGGACTTTACAAGTTTGCATACTTTATGTTCATGTCCTTTCACAGCAAATCCTTCAGGCTGGGACATAAAAACATTCTCTTTTAGATCTCCATTCAAGAAGGCAGTTTTTTACATCCATTTGATGGACTTTCCAGTTCTGAGCTGCTAGTGCAAAGAGTGTCCCGATGGTGGCCCATTTTGCTGTGGGGGCAAAAGTTTCCTCA
This sequence comes from Pinus taeda, assembly GCA_000404065.3. Classification (NCBI taxonomy): domain Eukaryota; kingdom Viridiplantae; phylum Streptophyta; class Pinopsida; order Pinales; family Pinaceae; genus Pinus; species Pinus taeda. Next base: position 83,466 of record APFE031529353.1, on the reverse strand, counting down.
TAATCGACCCCTTCCTTCTGTGCAAAACCTTTTGCCACAAGCCTAGCTTTGTGCTTGTCAAGTGAGCCATCAGCTTTGTACTTGTTCTTTTAGACCCACTTGCAGCCAATTGGTTTGGTTCCAAATGGAGGATCAACCAGCTTCCAAGTGTCGTTCTTTATGAGGGCATCATACTCCTTTTGCATTGCTTCTTTCCATTCATTATGAGAAGCAGCTTCTTAAAGGAAGTTGGTTCAAAATCTATAGACAAGTTCAATTCACAATCATAAGAAACATCCATATCAACAGGTGAATTAGAGTCATCTACATCACCTCCATTTTGTCGGTTTGAATTTCTGGTTCCTGTTTTCCCAATTTCATCAGGATGAACCTTTCAAGTGTCTCTGTCAGCCACTTTGGGGGACCTTTCTGAGATGGTCCAGGCTGCTCTGTTGATTGAGTTGGGAGTGAATCAAGAATGAGTCTCCCAATTCTATCAATTACATCACTTAAAGCATCATCCGTTGTTGGAGTTTCAGTCGGGGGAGAGTATTCTTCAGAAGAAGATTCCACATGTTGATCTAGTATAGGAATCCCCCCTTCAAGATGTGGAATCTGATTATCAAATTCTTGAAATGATTTCGTTTTTGCGAATCTATCTAAGCGATCAAGTTGCCGCTCAACAACATTGTCAGATTTGGATGATTCAAGAAAAATTACATCTCTAGATACAACAAACTTTTTATTTACTTCATCATAGAGGCGGTATGCTTTGGAGGTGTTTGAATACCCCAGGAAGATACACTTACGACTTCTAGCACCAAGTTTGTTTCTATGTACCTTTGGTATCAAAGCATAACAGGTGGAACCAAAAATCCTGAGATGTTTTACCGAAGGAACATGTCCATACCACAATTCATAAGGAGTCTTGTTTCTTATAGCACTAGATGGACATCTATTCTTTATATATGCAGCACATAGAACAGCATCAGCCAAAAACATTATCTTTACATTTTTGAAGAAAAGCATGGATCGTACCATATTCAAGATTGTTCTATTCATTCTTTCAGCTACACCATTCTGTTGGGGATTATAAGGCATAGTTGTTTGATGTTTGATCCCATGTTGGCGAAGATAGTTTTCAAATTCATTTGATGTGTATTCTTTTCCATTATCAGTGCGAATAGACCCAATATGAGATTGTGCATCATTTTCAATCCATTTATGAAAATTCTTGAATGTTTGAAAAGAATCAAATTTGTTCTTCAATAAATAAACCCAATACATTCTGGTGTAGTCATCAATAAATGCCATGATATATTTATTTCCATTTGTAGAAGGAATAGGCATTGGACCACATAAATCTGAATGAATGAGTTCAAGTTTTCTATGTGCTCTTAAATGTGAATCATGAAAATACTGTTTGCTATGCTTTCCTAGAATGCAAGCATCACATTGCTTAAGTTTTCTAGGAATTGTAGGCAAACCAGCAACACCATTTTCTTCAATAAGCGGAGACTGTCATAGTTTAAATGTCCAAATCTAGCATGCCATAATAAACTTGATGGAAGTGTACCTTCTTCATGATGAGAAATATATGAGAAATGTTGTGCATGAGAAGATCTTCCTTGCAGTTTGAAAAGCCTTTCTTCTTCTATTCCCCTCATGACAAGTGAGTGGTCAGAGGCTTTTATTACCTCAAGCTTGCCATCAAACATATGAATGGAGTGGCCTTGCTGGCAGATGTGGACCAAGGACAACAAGTTTCTCTTGAGCTGTGGGAGATATAGAACATGATCCAGAAGAAAGTCTGGAAGACTAGGCAGTTTAAGCTTGATTGTGCCAAGCCCTGATGGCTTGATTTTTGAATGATCTGCAAAGTATACTGCTCCATCAACATTGTCAGTGAAATCTTCAAAAAAATATTTTCTATGAGTCATGTGACAGGTTGCTCCTGAATCAAGCAACCAATCATTTTTTCAGGAAGCAAGTGAAGCATTAAACAAATCTTCATTTACTCCAATGTTACATTGTGCCTCAACATAGTGAGCAGATTCAGGTACTTTACCTTTGTCTATATCATCAGTTTTACCTTTCTGTTGGTTTCTTTTCTGCTCAATTTTGTCCCATGGTAGCTTGCATGTAGAGGCATCATGTGATCCATTTCTTTTGCAGCGAATACAATGTAAATCTGCTTTTCTCCTTGAGAATGTCTGCCCCCCTGCCTCTGAAATATCTTCCTCTTCCTCTTCGTCCACCTCTTCCTCTTGTAGAATCTTGAGCAGGATACTTTTCTTTATGAGTAAGGCACACAGTCTCTTCAGAAGATTTAGGTGTTGTCTTCTTTCCAAATGCTTTTTCTCTTTTAGCAAACTTTTTCACAAGAGAGTCAAAGGTTATATCTTTGAGATTTCCATTTGCTTGCAAAGACTCAAGATAATTGGAGTATGTAGGATAAAGTGCCTTGAGAAAAGCAATAAGAGAGATATCCAGCTCAACTTTAGTGGATTTGATATCATGCATTATAGACTTTATTTAAGATGCAAGAGCAAGAGGATCATTATTTTGCAGTTCAAGAGTGAAGAGTTTAATCATAAGTTGGATGACTTCAAGTGCAGAATGTGAGTCATAGAGTTCTTTCAGCTTTTGTAAAGCTTCAAAGGCAGTTGAATATGATGAAATATGGTGACTCACCTCTTCATTTACAGATGTTGTGATTAATGCATAAGCTTTTATGTTCTTGTTTTCCTAAATCACGAGCTCTTTGTCTGAGGTAGGTCGTACTGGGTCATTGTCTCCTTCTCCGGCACACACACCTTTCCACAACTCATTGAAGATGAGGGTTTGTTTTATCATTCAGGACCATTCAGGATAGTTCTCCTTGCCAGTGAGAACTATTCCTACCATGGATATGATTGAATGCATTCTGTAAAAAAAAAATACTTCTGCTGATAGAAAAAATACTTCTGCGAATATACAGTAAAATTGTACTCAAAAGGGCATTCTCAAAAGATTTCAAATCCCTTCCTCACACTACAACTTTATGCAATATATTTTCTCCAAACTTATTTTCTTCAAATCCCTCCAATGTTTGATAAAAGCATCCAGCATTTCATTCAAATATTATGTATTACATATCACTTCAATGTTTTAAAATGTAATATATTTATATATTACATATCACTTCAATGTTGTAATATACGCCCATTATATTACATATGACATATGAAATTACCATATAATGAAGCACGTAGGCATGATTGAAGATGGCTTTTGTCTATATGGCATGCTCCAGTGGAGTTCCAGTTGCTTCTATGAATTCCACCTCTCGTACCAAATTGAATGTAAGTGTGGTGATTCTGACAGTAGAAGTAATGCTGCTCGTTTGGGGTGTACACGTCTTTATTCAAGGAGACACAATGCAGCAGGGTAACGTGTTGTAACTATACCATTCAAATGATTTAAATGATTTAAAAAAAAATGCACATTGATACTATTCATCCACATTCTCACACATTCGAATGTTACGCTTCCACTGCGCTTATTTAAAATAGCATTCGAACTTATTTAAAACAACATCTCTGCGTCTTTTTTGTGAAACAGATTCCACTCTGTTTTGTTGTCCACGAAATCACTCATCATACTTGTACGCGTTGTCCCAACCATTCCAAACTCGTATCCGTCATTCTGTTCCTGTAAACATTGGATGCATAATTTTTCCTAAAATATGACAGTGTTGTATAATAGGACAGGCGGTATAGCGGGGTTAATTGGGTTAACAGTCATTCATTTGAAACCATTCGAATTGATACGCTGAGGTTACACCATTCATTTGAAACCATTCGAATTGATACGAATTGATACCATTACATTCGATATCATTAGCAGCATTTATCTGAAAAATGCATTGATACGCATTGATACCATTCATTTGAAAAACGACATTCATTTGTACAAATACTTAAAGAAGCAAACATATTTCAGGCAGCATGAAAAACATTTATGTTACCAGTGGTATGTGGATTCAAAAAAGGCGTTCTTCTGCCTTCTGCTTTAGACCAAGTAAACATTCACCAAATTAATCCTTCCGAGGACAGTGCTCAGGTTAGAACGACAAAGGACAATGCTCAGTGGATTAGTGCTCAGACCAGTGTACAGCCCAAAGTAGCCAAAAAATGAAGGGAGTTACAACTTATTTTGAGAACTGGCTCTGATACCATGTCAGGCAGGCGGTAACTCTCCAATAGGATGTAAAACTGATTCTATTCATTTAATTAGGTAGGCTATTGTTATATACAAAAGGGTGTGACTGCTCAGTTCATCTTCTGATGACTGTTCACATTCCTAATTTAACTATTTACATAAATTCACCCAATCGTGAGGATTAGGTGTCAACAACTTTGATAACAACTTGTGATAATTTTTAATAATATTGTCTTCTTATGTCTTATTTTCATCAAGCAACTATCAAACCATAAAGAACATGAAGATCCCAACAACAATAGAACATAGTATGTAGGATTTCAGCTAGGGAAAACCCCTCTCCTAGGGGAAAACCAAATTAAAATTCTCTTCTTCTTATAGAACCAAGACAAAATGAGTGCTTCAAGACCTTTAGAACAAGAGAAAGATTCGATCCAAGCACTAAGTCATCCTTCCAAGAAATAATTCTTCATATCAGCTTAAGTCAACAAAGTCAATGAAACTCAAACTTCTATTTTGTTGGTCAAATCATATTTTGCGACCTCAACTGTATGTTTGCAACTCAGTGTGCATCTTTTAGCCCTACAATAGGTCAAAAACTCTTTTCCTTTTTGCACGTGTGAGCATAAATAGTTAAGAATTAGGTCTTCATTCCTTCGCTAAGGATTCTTCTTCTCTTCACACTTCCTTTATTATTGTTTCTATCGCAGATCGAACTAAGTAATTGAAGGTGTTAAATGAAGAAGAATTTCACTTCTATATATAAATTTCCATGTGGTCGAATAGGCCTTCCTAGTTTGAGTTCTTCAGGATAGGCCGACTTGGTCTTGGAGGACTCTTTTGACACTTTAAACACAAAAGTAAATCTTCTCTTTTGATGCAAAATGGCCACTCGGATATTATATGCATAACAACGACTCTCTTGATTTATGAAAAATAATATTTTGACTTGAAAAGACCTAAAAGCATGAAGAACATTCTTGACCTAATTAACTTGAGCATGAAACCCATGCTTATAAAATAATAGCTATTTTTCTCCTTTTTCTTTTTACATCAAATATAAAATATCAAGAATACATCAGTCATTATGAAGAACGAACCTAATTACATTTTTCAACGCTCTCCCTATCTCCTTCCTCTCGTCTTCTCTGCCCTCCTCTCCTCTTTGCCTCACTTTCTCTCAATGTCTCCCTTGCCACTCCCTCTTTCTCTCCACGTTTATCTCTCTATGCCTTTGTTATTTCCTCGGTCTCCCCCCCTCCCCTTCTCTCTCTGCCATCCAACTTTGTTACTATCCCCTTCTTACCTCTCTTAAATTTGATCAGGTTTTATTTTGTTTAAGGAAGTATCTGAATTAAAAAGGTTAAATTGGTTGTAAAATATTAAGCCTATATTTTGGATAAATCATGTCAATGAAAATAAAATAATGAAAAACTTAATCAAATCATGCTCTATCTTTCCTCTATTATTGTTAGTCACTTTGCTTTCTCTCATCCCTTGGATCCTTAGTTAGTATGGATCTATGTTGTTTCTTCATAACATCATTTATATTTATAAAGTTCACATCATTATACATAAAAGTATTCTCATTTTTAATTTTATTAAAACCTTGATTTAATTTCTATAGAAATTAGGATGGATCTATGTTGTTTCTTCATAACATCATTTATATTATATAAATTTCACATCATTATACATAAAAGTATTCTCATTTTTAATTTTATTAAAACCTCGATTTAATTTCTATAGAAATATTTTTAGTGGTCGTGAGACTAGAGGGTTTAGATATATCTCAAAACTACTTATAACATTTTTCCTTTTAGATTCGATTCAAAAAATGTTATCAAATTAAATTAATATAAGATATTTTGATTGTGAAATAACTTATGGTTTTTGGGCATGTGGTACACATAATTCATGGTATTGGCCCATGGTATTATACAAATCATATTTGCAAATTAATAATATCCATTTTCAAGTGGGGGAAAATATTCATA
>APFE031529353.1:35650-61266 GCA_000404065.3 Pinus taeda | reverse complement strand
AAATATATATTATTATTTTAATAGATAACTCCTTACCTCTAATTTTTAATATATTTTGCTTACCTTATTAATTAATTTACCAACGACTAATTTTTGGGTAATGATGCATCCATGTTATTTATTCCTTAAGATTGATTGATTCTTCACCTTGTCATGGACCACATTAGTTGGTTTGAAATGTCTACCAAATCCTAATAATGTGATTAATCAGAAAGACATCTATCTACATTATATTTTATTTTTACTTTTTATTGTGGGTCTTTGCATTTTGAGAAATAAATTTTAGTAAATGGTTAATGTTTTTATTTTAATTATGAAATATATATAGTCATAAAAAAAAAACTATAAAATTTATTGAGTGTTTTATTTTATTCTATTTTCAAAATGATATTGAGGTGAATAAATGTGAAGATAACAATAAGTTGAATTTGAGAATCATAAGCATTATCATCTTATTTTATCATTTAAGAAAGAAAGAAAGAAATTATTTTAATGTCCAAGAGGCTAAAGATAGCCTATGGGACAGATTGCTTCTTGCTTGATGTATTTGGTCTTTTTACTATGAAGCTTCAAAATAAATGCTCTGAGCTTCTCAATAAACCCCTCGCTAAATAGATTATCCCAAGAGCTAGCTGCCAGCATATCTGCATAATTTTCCATGTTGTCTTTGAAGGCCTCACATTCTAAAATGAAATGTTTTTTTTGTTTCTACTTTTCCGGAAGAACAAAAAATGCACTCTTTCCTCCCACACTTCTTTTGGCATTTTCCAGCGTCGTGTTTCACAACGGAGTTGATGAGAATTAGTTCTTAACTGAGAAATAAGAATTTTGGCTCTCCAAGAGATATTGGCCTCTATGTATGCTTTTGGTTGATTATTATGAGTGAGATTAAACACTTCAATATAGTATTTTTTCTTTCTTCCTAGCTCCTTATCTCAAGTACGCTTGTGAAACTTTTCCATAACAGGAGCTTTTATCTCTTTGTTGTTTATGGGACGATCTTTTATCTCTTTGTTGTTTATGAGACACACGTTCAAGCAAATACCCCATTTACTAAACCATTTGTTATTTTGTTGCGTCCACGTATTTTTTCTCTTGCACAATCTGTCATTAAAGACAACCTCAGGCCTTCCATTTGCTCAATTTTTTTTAAATACCTTATGACTCGCACCATAGCAATTGCTTCAATAGGAGTAGTCCTTGTTTCACTTAATAAGATAGCATAAGGAACTACACTTTCAATCTTGAATTTGTTTGTAATCAAATGCTTCTAAATTTTCTCAATTTGTCTCCACTACATTTCGGATGTACTGCTGGCCCATAGTTCACAACCATAGAAAATCACCGGAATCAATGGAAGCCCAAAAGGAGTTTGAGTGGTTTTCCATTCCTATAACTTTGCCTCTCTACACCTATTTTGAAAAGCATGAAATACTTTCCAACCTCCCAAAGTTCTTTTCTTTCTACAACCAGTCGAGCTTAATATTATATATGATGCTGACATTACTAATTTTGAAATATTTAATACTTAATATAATATATATAATATATATAATAATATTAAAAATTTAAATTTTAATAATTATATATAAAATAATTTGTCAAATATTTTCTTAATTTTAAATAATGATATTTACCTGAGTATACATGGAGCATAACATTCATTCCCTTCCTCTGATAACATAAATTCAATTTAAGAATAATAAACATAATCATTCAATTTAACTGTTTAATGATGTTTACTATGTTGATATGGCTAATTGTGAGGATAACCCTGAAAAGATACCATAACACATGAAACCGTTTTAAAATTACACTTTCAGAGGATAACCATTATTCCTTATTCCTTTATTATATGATTTTAATTTAATTTAATATAATTTAAAAAGGGTAAACTTTTTTAAAATGTGATACACATAATTTTAAATTTTAAAGAATACTATAAAGATAATAAGTATTATTTTAATATCATTTAACTTATTTAAAGATATAAACACTTCCAAATTATTCTCATAATTAATTGATAAACATATTTTTCTATTTTTTAAATAGTATTCAAATTATTAATAAGAAGGAAATTGATTTATTTTATTTTACATATATATATAATATATAAAGATAGTAAGCTGTTTTTTTGAGATAATTATAATTTATAATTTAAAATAATGTTATCACTCTGTTAGTTAATTAATAATTTATGGGTTTGGAGTACATTTTAAAATTGTTTTTGCTTAGCTAAGAGCTCATCGGATGTAAGGAAATAGGTTAACTACCCAAAACCTAGAGGTATCTAGCCAGAGTGAAAGTCTGCCTCCTTACGGACCACCAACGAGTTATTCCAGGAGACGTGGTTTTCCTTGAATAAAAGTGATGAATCACCCTACATTCCCAAGCCTGCCCCCTTACGGATCACCAACGAGTTATTCCAGGGGGCTTGGTTTTCCTTGAATAACGGTGATGAGTCACCCTACATTTCCAAGCCTGCCACCTTAAGAACCACCAACGAGTTATTCTAGGGGGCGTGGTTTTCCTTGAATAATGGTGACGAGTCGCCTTGCATTCCTGATTAGCAAGTACAGATGGTTGTCCTCATTGCTAGTTTGACAACTTAAATTATTATAAATTTTCCCCCATGACAAAAAAATAATAATTGATAATTTAAAATAATATAACCATCCAAAAAAAATATTATTATTATTTTTCCCTAATATAGGTAAAACTACTTTCCCTTTTAAATAAGATAGATAAAACCAAATTAGATTCTAACCATGAACGGAAAAGTCCAAGGACCAAATGTCAGTCTGTCCAAAGGCAATTATACAAACTCAATGAGCGATCTTGAAAGTGTTAAAGCAATCTCAGCTGCTCATGATAACATTTTAAATAGGAAAATTCCTATAAATAGCTTCGAAACTTTTTACCTGCTCAATATTTTATGCGCAATGAGGTTTTTGGACTCCGAGGGTGTACATAGCAAAGCTGATGTAGACAATCTGATGTCTTTTGCTCACATAATGTGGAGCCTCGTGATGTAACCATGATCACTATCAAACTGCCTACAATTTCGCAGAAGAGAGAAAGAGAAGATATAGGGTTTCAGAGTGGTCTGTGACTTTGAATATTATAAACGAGAAGGAGCGTGGGCGCAAGGAAAGATGCCTTGTAAGGAAAGTGAATGTCCTACCCTACTTTGCAAGGCCCTAAATTAAGGGTTAACAAAGGGAAAAGGGCACTAGCACAGATTTGGCAAGCAAACCATACACTCAAAAGTACATACCTGTCAAATGTTTTTTGAATATCATGCTGACTAGCATTTTTGTCCACCCCGAGAATTTGCAGAGAATACCTCTTATATTTTCACCTCAAGAGTCGTTTCTCTTGGAGCAACAATGAGTTCTCGTTCATTCAATGCAACTGCCTGAGTAGTGCGAGAAAAGCAGTGTGGTCAACAGTGAGAACAGTGAGCAGTGAACAATAAGCAATGTGAGACCAAGGAGCTTTTATGCAGTAGAAGTATCAAGCAGCGAGTAAGGAGCAACAATACCCTGAACAACAAGGAGCAATGCAAAGTAATCTTGGCATTTTATAGACCTACATATTTCTCCAAATAGGTTGGACGACAAATGCATTCAAACATGACAAAGGAACAAGAAATTTCAAAACATGTGGAGACAAATGATTTAGGACAAGTGAAAATTGCTTCATCCACCAAAGCTACGAAGTGTGTTTGGGTCAATGCCAAACAATATTGGGGCATTTTAAAACGAAGAATAGCTCATCTAAAATGGGAGAAAACAAGGAAAAAAGGTCTAAAAAGAAAAATAATCAAGCCCTTCGCAAAAAGCACTCAAACAAGTTTCATCTACAAGCACGTGGCAACAAGAAGTCCAAAGGAAAAGTCATTGATGATTATGTCTAATATAGTTCCACATCCACACCTCTCACCTGGTCATCTAATCTTTATGTGAAAGAATTGTTAAATGCAAAACAAAGGTTGGAGGTTTTAGAAGCTAAAGGGCGAGAAAAAGATCATAAAATTCATATAATAACAGCTAAGAACAAGGCTTTATCAAAAAGCAATAAAGTTTTAAAAGAACAAGTGGCATTGCTACAGGAAGCTCTCTTGATAGGGAAGATAGAATGGCAATGCATGAAGGCAGATGTGAAAAACATAAAGAAATATGTAGTGGAAAGTACAGAGGTGGTGAATGTGAAATCATCCTAGGATAAAGGGAAAATGAATGCTCAAATAAACAACCATGAAGAGAACGCAAGAGAAGAAATGAAAAGAGATTCCACCAAAGTTTCCCAAACTTGGGCTCAAGTTATTAGCAATTCTACTAATAAGGAAGGAGAAACAAATATTCAGGTTGACAACATGCAAGATAGTGAATGCAAGGAAAGACAAAATAGGGCAGCAAACATAATTATTAAAGGGGTCAAACACTGTGGGAAAAATGAATGTACTCTTGACCTCGCAAGAGACTTCTTGAAAGACAAGTTGCTATGGCAAGGACAAATATGCCAAGCATGAAGCGTGGGTAAGGTTAATAGGGAGAGAGCCAAGCCCATAAAAGTCATTATTCCTAGCTTGCATGATAAATATATCATTATAAGCAAGAAACATCTCTTGAGGGGTTCTCATTTTTTCTTAGAAGAAGATTTAACTGTAAAACGACATGCGGAAAGAAGGGAAGAAATTTTAAAGGTTAGGGCAGCAAGAGATGAAGGCAAGAGAGCACGGATTTATAAAGGCAAAGTTGTGATAGCGTGATTTGGACCTCCTTTCAAAATAGAGCAACAAGATGGTAATAAAGAAGAAGCAACAAACTCTTCAACGGGAAATCAGAAAGCAAGGTCAATATGGGAAAGCAGAGACAAAGACTCAAATTTGAGTCTTGCATGTCAAAATAAATAGCAATAAAGTCATACCCAAGGTTCCTTAAGATTAGTTTGTTGGAACTGTAGAGGTTACCCATGGAGACGAGGACCTATTGCAGAAGATAAATACATAATTTGCCTCATAGAAACACATGAGCATGAAGGGTGGAAGACACCTCTGTTTGAAGGATACTGGAAAATGACAGTCTGGAACAAGGCAACAAAGAATGGGAAAGGGCATGGGGTATCATGGTTTTAGTAGGGGAGAAAGAAGGTTGTCCCATTCAATTAGAAAAAGAAGACTCAAACAAGCAATTCATTTGGTTTAAAATATTAAAAAAAGGAAACCACATCAAAATTGCAGCATGCTATTTTGCGCCGCAGGTTTCAAAAATCTACAAAGGTAGAGGGCTTGACCACAAAGATCCATTCACAACCTTAAAAATGGATATGGCAACATATTCGCAGCCAGGTGAAGTCCTTATAGTGGCTGATTTCAATGCTAGGACTGCAAGTGAGAAAGCTGTCATTATTTTTTGTAAAGATGATTGTGACCCTATTTTTCTTACAGAAGAAAGTAATCATTAGTGGGAAAGAATTTTAGAGGACAAGAACTTGAATCTCTTTGGTGAACAATTGCTTACTCTATGTGGGGCCTTTGATTTAGTCATTTGTAATGGCTTGACTAAATGTGCAAAGTCTAGTATTTTCATTTGCAATACTTACAATGGAGCAAGTGTGATAGATTATGTAATTTGCTCGCATGGTTTGTGTGAGAAAATTGAAAAAGTTTTGATTGGAGATTAGTTGTGAGACTTGAAGTTAGATCACAAGTCAATTAATTTATATTTTTCTTGGATTGGAAAGAAACAATTAGAGTACAAAATTCAACATGTCCAACAAAATCTCCCACCAGGCAAAATTCTTTTGACCCCAGAAAATTGTAATACCTTCAAAATGATGCTAGAGAGGCTCTTCGAGAAGGAGAAAATTACAATTCACAACCTTCATAGTCATGAATTAACACATTTAATTCAATGTGCATTGTAAAATGCAAAAGAGCAAAAATTAAGAAGTCTAAAACAAATTGCTTTCCGGTTAATGCTTGGTTTGACGAGGAATGCAAAAAGGCAAGGAGAATGTGGAAAGAGTCAAACAAGGATACATAAAGCTCAAAGCTTACACACAGTTATTAAGCAAGAAAATCGTTGATTTCATGGTTTCAAGGAGGGAAGAACTATTTTTCCTTGGAAAAATAATCGCAAATTATTTTGGAAGGAGCTCCAACCAAAAAGATACAAATTGGAAATAATATTACAACTTCTAAATGGTTTGACTATGCAAGACAACTCTATGAGCAGGTTCCCAAGGTTGACCATCCCCCCCTTGGTCACACTGATACTGAATTATTCACGGTACAAGAGGTAGAGATGAGTATCAAGAAGTTGGGTGTTGGAAAAGCAAAAGACTTAGCTGAACTCCAAGCAGAATATCTAAAGTGGCGCTCAAAGATTCTTGCACCTCAAATTACAAAAATCTTCAACAACATCATACAACAAGGGCTTCCCACAGATTGGACAACTACTCTGACAATACCTCTTTTCAAGAGTAGTGACGTCAATAATCCCTCCATTTATAAGACCATCATGATAAACCTTCTGTTTGCAAAGCTATTTGTAAGCATGTTAGAAAACAAAATTAGTAAGTGGGCAGAAGAAAGAAATAAGTGTGCTAAAGGGCAAACAAGGTTTAGCCCTAAACATTCCACAGTTGATCATTGTATAACTTTAAAGCACATCATTGAAAAAGTTTGGGAGAAAAAGGAAGAAGTCTTTTGTTGTTTTGTTGATTTTAGAAAAGAGTTTGACTCGGTTCCTAGGGATAAGCTTTGGCACAGAATGGAGGGACTTGGGGTTCTTAAACATTTGAGAGCAATTGTGCATAGGCTGTGTGAAGATGTGAAAGTCAAAATTATAACTTCAGCTTGCATTTCTGAAAGTTTTAGAAGCGATATGGGGGTCAAGCAAGGTTACACACTGTCTCCTACCCTTTTTGGTTTATATATCAACAAGCTTGAGGAGTGGTTAAATTCGCAAGGGGGTGATGGTATCTATTTGGGCGAGTTTGTTATAAGACTTCTTTTGTATGCAGATGACCTTATCCTGATTGCTAAATCGACTCTTGGTTTGCAAAAGCAGTTACTATCCTCTGAGCATTTTTGTAGAAGTGTTGGGATGCAAGTCAATATCAACGAAACGAAAATAGTGGTTTTCTTTAAGAAAAGAAAACATAACTCACATAAGTTCTGCTTTGAAGACAACATTTTGGAAGAAGTTGCGGATTACAAATACCTTGGAATTGACTTCAACAAAAATCTAAGTTGGAATAGTTGTAGAAAGAAAAGAACTTTGGGGGGTTGGAAAGCATTTTATGCTTTTCAAAATAGGTGTAGAGAGGCAAAGCTATGAGACTAGAAAACCACTCAAACTCTTTTTGGGCTTCTAGTGATTCCAGTGATTCTCTATGGTTACAAACAAATTTAAGATTAAAAGTGCTGTGCCTTATGCTATCTTGTTAAACGAGCATTGCTCCTATTGAAGCAATTGCTATGGTGCGAGTCATAAGGTATTTAAAAAAAATTGAGCAAATGGAAGATGGTAGATGGCCTAAGGTTGTCTTTAATGATAGATTGTGCAAGAGCAAAAAAAAACTTGGATGCAACAAAATAACAAATGGTTTAGTAAATAGGGTATTTGCTTGAACGTGTGTCCCATAAACAACAAAGAGATAAAAAAATTTGTTATGGAAAAGTTCCACAAGCATACTTGGGATAAGGAGCTAGGAAGAAAGAAAAATTACAATATTGAAGTGTTTAATCCCACTCATAGTCATCAACCAAAAGCGTACATAAAGACAAATATCTCTTGGAGAGCCAAAATTCTTATTGCTTTGTTAAGGACTAATTCTCATCAACTCCGTTGTGAAACAAGGCGCTGGGAAAGGCCAAAGGAAGTGTGGGAGGAAAGAGTATGCATTTTTTGTTCTTCTAAAAAAGTGGAAACAGAAAAACATTTCATTTTAGAATGTGAGGCCTTCAAAGACAACAAGGAAAGCTACGCAGATATGCTCATAGTTAGTTCCTGAGATAATCTATTTAGCGAAGGGTTTGTCGAAAAACTGAGAGCATTTATTTTGAAGCTTCAAAGAAAAATGGCCAAATACATCAAACAGATGAAAAAACTATTTGTCCCATAAATGATCTTTAACCTTAAAATAATTTCTTTCTTCTTTGTATATCCTTTATATAACACTTTAAAGTAATTCATGTACACTTGGCATTTTCCCACATATGGAAAACATACACATGTACGTTAAATTGTAGTCAGTGAGGCTAAGTCACCCACCTTTCTCCATCTATTGATGGTTGACGGTAAAGCCACGACACGTCATTCGACCCCGTCTATTACTGACGGTGCGAAATCCATGAGAGACGTAGAATTTGATCCATGCTTCTTGAAACCAAACCACGGAGGTATGGGTTTCTGGCCACTGAGTCTCCAATAAGTAACTGACCAACCCCATCTGAAATGTATTCATAAAAGCAGCTAACCAGGAAAGCTAGTTCACAGAAGGCGGAGCCTGTTTAAGGATGGGAATCACTATTTCATGCTGCCAAAAATCGTCACTCAAGTCACGGGTTCGAAACAAGATGCTCGGTATTGGGTCCAGAATCCGTGGGCTAAAGTCTTTAAAACGGCTTGGGCTTCGGCTTCGCAGAAGACTCAAGACTGTAAGTCCAGGTGAGTTAGTTATTTCATTCCCCCGACCTCCTTTTGGGGATTTTGATGGCCGTTCCACCAGTCTGTTAAGTTAAGGTTTAGTACATCGTGCAAATCAGTTATGTGAATGAAAGTTGCTGGAGTTTATAGCCTGTAATGGGACATGCTGATCGGGGGTTTTAGTATTTCATATTTCCTGTTCCATTCTTGTATCCTGTGGTAGATGTTCAAATCGTGTGAAGGGTTTTGATCTTTATTGTAAGAAAGATGGTGAAAGCTTCATTTTTTGGGGGCGAATTTTTAATGACTTTCGATATTATAGGTTGCTATTCAGAGTTCCTCCTTTAATTTCGTAATGGGGAGGCTTGAGTACCTCTATTAGGCATGCATGTTCCACCTGTAATTTGGGAAGTCCAGAGTGGTTGCTCATAAATTTTAGATAGTCATGGGCTATCTGTTTATGATTTGTTGTTGTGACTAGTGAGCTCTCTATTCAAATCAACTTCATCAAAATGATCTTGATATGCCAAGATGACAGACTGTGAATGGTAAAATCTGTGTAGTCCTCCTCTGTATGCCCTGATGAGAGGCAAAGTCATACTTGCATATGGCTCTAGCTCGTCTCCACTCGAGGCAAAGTTTCTCATAGTTGGTAACAACCATGTAAACAGGCGTGCCTTAGTCCCATCCCATTATAAGAAGTTTAATTTGTTCTCAAAGAAAATTGAATATATGCCTTCTTATTACAGGTGTTAAATTTCACCTCAAGGCTGTTAGAAGTGATATGTTTTTAAGAGTGGGCATTTCTAACAGAGGTTTTCATATAAAATGCACTTTTGTGCTTTTGGAATGCCTAAAAGGAACTAGAGTAAGCTCAACTACCTGGGCGATCATAACATATGTTCCTTTTGACTAGTGGGCGCTTTATTCAAACCATCGCCTTCAAAAGCATCTCATCCCAATGGGACATAGTGTGAATGGTAAAATCTGATTAGTCTCCCTCTGTATGCCCTGACGAGAGGGCAAGTCATACTTATATATGCCTCCAGTTTGTCTCCACTCCCGTAACTTCTTTATAGTTGTTAAAAGGATCTTGTGCCAATGGGAGAGAGTGTGAATGGGAAAATCTCTTTAGTACCCTCCCGTATGCCCTCATGAGAGGGCAAGTCATACTCATATATGCCTCCAGTTCGTCTCCCCTCAAGCTTTTTAATAGTTGGTAATAACCTTGTAAACATGTGTCCCTTAGTTGCATCCCAGAATAAAAAGTTTAGTTTGTCGCAAAGTATTGGATACTTACCATCTTATAACATGTGTTAAATTTAACCGTAACACAAAGTTTTGCTAATGAAATGTTTTTTGTGCTTGTTGAATGCCTAAAAGGAACTACGATAAGCTCAACTACCCAGGGGATCATAATACATGGAAGCTAATGCAGGGAAACGATTTGACTTTGCCCAATCCAAAAATGCAATGCCATGCAAGGCAAAGATGAGTTCTCACTTGACCTGGTCAAGAGAAATATGCTAACTGAACGTACTGTTCTTTGCTAGATCTTGGTTTAGCTGGAGTAAAATAGGTTTCCAGTAGGCTCTATGTGGTACGACATTTTTTTGAGTGTGTTCAATTAGAATGCATTTGTATGCTTGTGGAATGATTGAAGAGAACTACAATACGGTCAACTACCTGGGTGATCATAATGCATGTTCCTGAAAGCCAATGCAGACATTTTACTTTACCAAATCTAAAAATGTAATGCAGGGCACAGACGAGTTCTCTCCTGAGCTGGTCGACAGAAATATGCACTCTGAGCAGACTGTTCTTTGTTAGATCTTGGTTTATGTGGATCCAAATAGGTTTCCGGGAGAACACTCTCTCTCTCTTTCTCTCTCTTTATATATATATAAAATAAAATCTTATTTAGTGCTCTTTTCTAAATCTTGGGTTATGTGGAGCCAAACAGGTTTCCAGGAAGGTTTTTTCTATTAAACCTTATAACAACTTATCTTCTCTTAAGCCAAGTAAATCCTGGTTTATGTGGATCGAAATAGGTTTCCAGGAAGCTCTCTTTTGTGCGTTTCTTTTTGGAATCTTTTATCATATGTATAGTTTATTAGCCTAAATTCATTTCCAAGGCTCTTTCAAGAAAGAAGACCAAACTATGTTCCATGCTAGATTTTGGTTTTTGAGGGTCAAATATTTCCTCCAAGAAGTTTACACATGTTCTTACACATTTTTTCTCAGCCACTGAGCATTTTGTCCTGTTTGGCTAAGATGCAATACCATTGGGTCCCTTCAGTAAAGATGACTGAACTCTGGTGTTTTGTAAATATGTTCTTAGAATTCAAGGGCCTTTGGATTGGGGTTAGGGGGTAGTAAAATAAAATCAACATACTTTTCTTTTGCTTGATGTTGTTGTTCTCCATGATTACTGATATCAGGCATTGGTTGAAGTAGGTCAGTGGAGAAAGTTTGCACAGAAAGAGCTGCCGGCAAAGAGCACCGAATTCTGTAATACGTCTAACTCAGAGTTTGAAGGCAATGGCTTAAGTATTTTTCCAGGATTGCCAAATGATTTAGGATTACAATGTCTAGCAATGGTTCCTCGTTTCTATCATTCTAGTCTTCGTGCTGTATCCAGAGCATGGCGCCATTCAATTGATAGCTGCGAGTTCTTGGAGGAACGGAAGCTGCTTGGCTGCTCTGAGGACTGGCTTTATCTTCATATTGGAACGTCACCGCACTTGGATGAGAGGAGCCAAGGTAACAGAGTGAGATGGCAACCTATTGGTGGTTACAGCCAGTGGCATGCACTAGATCCACAGAGATATAGGTGGTACGCACTTCCTCCAATACCCTATGATCGAGCTCTGACTGGAGGGCAAGTAATTTTGGGTGCCGGATCAGCAGTCTTGCAAGGAAAGCTTTATGTGATTGGCGGTGCTCCATTTGGTAAAGCAGCACTAAGGTACTTCCTGGATCTGCTTGTAACTTTCTTAAAACATTCAAATATGATTAAATCTAACGTCTTTATGTATCTATATCTGGTTATCTTCTTATATCCTACTGAAACACAATCATTGTGGAAAGAGCAATATAAAAAGATCCTCTAGTCAGTGGATAATTTCAATCAATTATCTGAATGACCATTGTATTAAACTGCAAATGCATGTTTTTCAAATGCAGTTTAAACTCTGGAAAGTGCGTTTATCCTCTATTGCATGTTAAAAAAATGTCATTTGAGTGGTAAATGTGTTTCATCTTTAAAGCAACAAGGGAGATGGGCCTCGTTTGGAAACCCCTTAAATCACAATCATGGTGAAAAGAACAATAAAAAAAAGACCCTCTGGTCGGTGCATGGTTTCAATCAATCATCTGAATGGCCATTGTATTAAACTGCAAACTGCAAATGTATGGAATGTAATCTAAATTCTAGAAGGTGCATTTATCATCTATTACATGTGAATAAAATGTCATCTGAGTGGTAAATGTTTTCTATCTTTAAATCAACCAGGGAGAAAGTTCTCATTTCAAAGCCTGTTATTTAACTTCACCTCTTCCATTTCCTTGCCTACCTTCAGGCTATTTAATGTTACCATGTGTGGATTCATTTGTTATGTTTGTCACGAGGGGCTTTTGTATAATACAATGTGGTTGCTATTTTTGTTCCACACTAACACTGATGATTATCTACAGGGATGTGTGGATGTATGATCCAAGGAAGAACAAGTGGAGAAGGATGGCATCCATGTCAACTCCTCGTTTTGGTTGCCTCGTAGGAGTAATTGACAACAAACTGTATGTAGTTGGAGGGTCTAGTATGTGCCATATGATAGGCTATTCCCTCCCTTGCTTGGAAGTTTATGATCCCATTACAAACACATGGAGGTATGCAGCAAGTGCAGGATGTGTCATTGCTGACAATCCTTCTAATCCTCTTAAACATGTAGCAGTGGTAGATGGGAATTTATGTGTAATAGGACCAGAGAGCATTAGAGGTCGTATTAATGGGGGCACGTACGATCCCGTTACAGATACATGGTCCAAAATAAAGCCGGGCTTACAGGAAGGATGGGGAAAGCCAAGTACTGTTATGGATGGTAAGCTCTATATTATTGATTTTAGTGGTTATAAACAATATATTCCAGAAGATGATCGCTGGGTGACTGTAAAGTGTCGGCCTGAAGATTTTCTTTTGGGTTGGGATCCAAGATTGATTTTAACAATGTCAAGCAGCAAAGAAAAGATTTACTTGGTGGGTACTACGGGGTCTGCACTGTTCGCCATGATTGTTCCTGTAAAGAATGGGAAGATCAGTCAAAATATCAGATGGCATACATTGAAGCTTCCAAACGGTATAGACTTTTTAGGTAGCATGGGGGATTGTACTTGCCAGATTCTTGGTTATTAATGCACATTAAATGCAATATTCATTACCAAGCCTCATTTCAAAATTTTTATATCCTCACCTTCTACTGTTCCCAATCAGGGTTGTGCTTTCCCACTTTCTGTTTTCTTGCAAGTCTCTTCACGCTCTGGGATTGTGCTTGGGAGTTCAAATATAGAATCCTTAAGATCCTTGGCACTATTTGGAAGAGATGTTTTTTGATTTCATATGGCCAATACCATATGTATTGTGCTGTATGTTGGAAGAATGATGTGCATACCCATCTGTAATAATTGCAAATGAACTGTGTAGATACTCGTTTGATAATAGTTAAAATTCTGTCTCTCAACCCCCTCTTTCTCATTTTTCTCCCTAATTTTTTGAGACGTTGAATCTCTTTAGCATTCAAGTTTTTCAATAAAATCTTTTAAACCTATTTCTTTCTTTCCCATTCTTTATTTTTAAATGGAAATTGTTTAAAGGTTTTATTAGGAAGGTGGGGAGGTGGTGTTTTCCAATTTACACATCTTATTAGTTTTATCTCGAATCAATTAACTTGTTTTAAAATAAAAAGCATTTAACATCATAGTACTATATAGATAATATTAATAATTTATAAAAATGAAAAATAAATAAATTAAATTTAATGGGCATCTACTTAATGTATTTTTTAATGTTAATATTGTTAACTCTGATAATGTGGAATGATATATATTTTTTTATATATATTTTAAAATTCATTATAATAAATACAAAATAACTGACAGATTTCAATTTTTATTATGATAAATTTCATTATATAGATATCAAAATAACCTGAATCAGTTTCAATTCTTATTATTGATAAATTTCTATTATATAGATATTCTCTAATGGTTCCAACATTAATTTGATTCCTTTTATATTTGATATTTCTCTATTATATTGTTTTCCCTTTAATATTAAATTGTTTAGATTAATTATTTTTATTTATTACATTTCAAATTTTTTATTAATAATATATATATATATATATCCGAAAATAAAAAAATGTTATCTGCATTTATATTTAATCTTAACCCAAAATTAAAAAGATTATTGCTTTTTTACTACATCATAAAATTTTAGGCTTATCTTTTAAAAAAATTTCAATCAAAAGTTTATGATTATCTTTTAAAAGGGATTTCAATTGTGTCACATCTGTCCTTGAGGAAATTCCATTCTCAGTCATCTAAACCTTGCCACTATATTTAAATAAGCTTTTCGTAAAACTATAACTAATAAAATGACAATGTGAGGAAGGTTTTACTTTGATCGATAAAATTTGGTAGTTTTTATTTTTATGTGAAAATATGGAATTTCAAGAAATTGTAATTTTTAATAGTGATGAGTGATGTGTTATAAATATATTTAATTTATGAAATTAATTTTTTCATAAAATTTTCAAATTAAAAATAAAAATATTAATAATGGGTTAATATCATTTGTAATTTTCTTTTTTTAAATAAGTTAAATTAATAAATAAAAATATTAATAATATGTAATATCATTTTTTATTTTCTTTTCTAAATAAAAAGTTTTTAATTTTCTTTTCATAATCTTTAATATAAGATTTAGAAAACTCCAATATCAATTAAAAGTAGTTGAAGTTACATTATTTTTAAAAGAGAGTGGATGGGTGATTTACACATAAGAATGATATAGTGCAATGAATAAGTAAAATTGTAAATAGTTATTATATTATATTTAATCTCAATGCACATATATCATTTTCACTAAATTTTATTTGGTTTAATATGCACTTCTGTGATGGTATTATGAGAGAGAGTGGTTAATTTTTACCGTTATGTAGTGACATATTTTTATTATTATTTTTGTTTATATATATATTTTGAAATTTCAATTAGAATTTGCAAAATTTTGGACAAATTTTAATTTTTTTGTTAAAATGAATTTTTGATTACATATATGGAGTAGTAACTTTGAAATTCGGATTGTAGAGAGTTCACAACTCAAACTTGTTGGATTCCAAAAAAATCCTATTACATTTTGGACAAATAAATTAGAAATATTTTAAAAAACCCTTCCAAGATATAGAAAAAATAAATTATAGCTATATAAAAATATTTAATTTCAACATAAACTATTTTATTAATAATTAAATAATATTTTATGGAAAAGTGATATTTTTTAAAACTCATCCACCAATCAAAACTTCAATTAAATATTTACTCAATTGGTGTGATGGCAATGACCAGGTTATCGTATGTAACTTACAATTACAATGAATATCAAACCAAGTAGAGAGAGAACCCCTACCATTTAAGGTTAGAAAGAATAGACAATTACAATGAATATCAAACCAGGTAGAGAGAGAACCCCTACCATTTAAGGTTAGAAAGAATAGACAATTACAATGAATATCAAACCAGGTAGAGAGAGAACCCCTACCATTTAAGGTTAGAAAGAATAGACAATTACAATGAATATCAAACCAGGTAGAGAGAGAACCCCTACCATTTAAGGTTAGAAAGAATAGACAATTACAATGAATATCAAACCAGGTAGAGAGAGAACCCCTACCATTTAAGGTTAGAAAGAATAGAGAGAGAACCCCTACCATTTAAGGTTATAAAGAATAGACACGGAAAACAAGATAGGCATGAAAAATAAAGAGAGGGTGTTAATGCTCACTATTCTTATGGCGAGGGAATTTGTGTAACTCTCCCATGAGTATGTTATGGCTATCATTTTATTATTAGTACTATTATTATTATTTTAATTTAATTATCTTAAATATTTATTACATAAAGTTATCTAAGTTGTTTTTTTATTAGTGTGGGTTTACATTTTATTATTAATACTATTATTATTATTTAACTTAATTCTCTTAAATATTATTACATAAATTTATCTAAATTTGATTTTTATTATATTGGTGTTTGTGAGATTTTTTTTGTTACATATCAAAATTGTGAAGATAAAGATAATACATATAAATGAAAAATATTACTAATATAGAAATGTAAAACATTATTTAAAACAATAGCGTTACATGCAAATTAACAAAATGATTCTCACAATTCTCCCAAAGCTAATTGGTCTTTTTTGGTTGTTAAATTTGACATTTGTGTAGACAACCTAGATTTTTTTTTAAAGCAAGTAGATTTTTTATTACAACCTCTTTGAATTTTTTGTGATTTCATAACGAATTTGAAACAAATTTCAATGGATTTTTAGATGAATTTTGTGAAATTATTCGTGTTTGTGATTAGTTTAAGAATTGCTACTGATATGTGAGCTCAACTAAGCTACCTAAAGAAATAAACTCAACTGAGAGAGTATCAAAGAAATAATAGTTTTGTTATTTTATATTTCTTTTTATTAATTCTAAATTCTATTTTAAAACAAATACGACTGCCAAGGATAATACAACTCAATTTGAAGTATAAAAATTAGTTAGAAAGATAATCAATTTAAGCAACATAAATAATATAAACATAAATAAATAGATGAACACAAATCCTTGTCTTGATTATAGAATTAAAATGACTATACTAACATTCATGGAAAACAAATATTCAATCAAATCCTAATTTCGTATTCAACTAAAATCACAAATGCATATAGTAGTATATAACTTATAAGATTTTGTTGAACATAATAGACATAATAGACATTCTGAAAAGCTCCTTAGGTCTTCAAAATTGATCAAAATAGTTGATAAAAGTTCATCCAAACAACCCCCTCCTCAAAAAGAGTCATATATATATATATGTATATGTATATGTATATGTATATGTATAAAATTTGTTATATAAAGTTTATTTGACAAGCAAATATTGTTTATTGTTCTAATCAGCTTTAATAAAAAATTAAAACAAAATATCTCTATGTATAGGAAATCCATTGAATGGATGAAATCATGCTCCTAAATTAAAATATCTCTATGTACAGGAAATCCATTGAATGGATGAAATCATGCTCCTAAATTAAACATCTCGTTGTTAAAGACATTGTTAAGGATGTCCTAATTGACTATTAGTTGGGTTTTCGGTTAACATAATCCAAAACATTGTTAAGGATGTCCTAATTGACCATTAGGTAAAACAAAATATCTCTATGTACAAGAAATCCATTGAATGGATGAAATCACGCTCCTAAGTTAAACATCTCGTTGTTAAAGACATTGTTAAGGATGTCCTAATTGACTATTAGTTGGGTTTTCGTTTAACATAATTCAAATCTGCTGCAATTTTCAAGGGATTTTTCTTGATCTAGAGTCTATTTTCCCAACTCCTTTCATTTAGAAGCAATGTCCACTATCCTTTAGGCTTACTCTCATTTTACTTGGACAACTGGATTTAGCAAATGTAAGAGTTCAAAAAATTAAGGAATCAGTGCAGCGCAATAACTAACATAATTAAAATCCGACAAAACTTTGTTTAAACTGAATAAGCTTGCTAAGGTATCAAAGTCAAACTTTGCTTACTAACCTTGTTTTGCTTTTAATTGCATTTTAATGATATGATCCAAACATCTAGGGTCTGTTGAATGCAACGAGTAGTATCTATTGAAAGACCTTAATTGTTTGTTAAACTTGATTAGCTTTCTTAATTGGTGATTAACCAAGCTTGAAACAAGATTTGGTCATCTAGCGTGTGGGGCATGCATAGTGTTTTTATTCAAGCAAATGGATGGATTGACACATTCATTATTAGTTATTAATCAAATGGTTTTAAAAACATCTGGTCATGTGGGGGCATAGGATGTAGAGCTTGATCATCGTTGTGTGGGCCCAAATAGGTGTATATTCAGGCATCTGGGGAGCTGGTGGTTAAACTATTCTAAGCTTAAGGCTAGCCCGGATGGGCAGATACACAAAGTAGATTCCAAATAAAATATAACAAAATGTGAATTGGATGCATGTCTGATTCATTTGCAAATTGATAAAGGTAATCCACTTATCCAAGCATCTGGAGAAACAAAGAAATATCACTCGGATGGATAGAGGAAGATGTTAGATGGGCGGATGGCTGGGGAAGAAATCCCAAATTTCAGAAACGTAACACAAGACTTTATAAATAAAAGAAAAATGGGAGTTTCACACAAAAGTATTAAAAACAAACTATCAATACATCACATCAGAAAATAAGCAAGTCAAAATAATTTTTTTTAATAGGATCTCCATTTATTTTGGAAACAAATGGGAGGATGTTGTAGACCCGACAACAAATGAAGACACATTGGAAAGAACCAATTATCTCTGATAAAATAATATTAATCATAATAAAGTTTAAATTATGTTATTAAAATAATTATAAGTATCAAATAGAAAACATGATATTTAAGATAAAGATAAGTCAATCATTCGAAGTACTCATTCTTCATCTATTATTGTTCCAAGAGCTAAAAGATGGAGTTCATTTATTATTAATGACATTAACTAATTCCAAATTAGAAGTTTTAAGTCCAAAATTTAATATTAACAAAACAAATTGCAAACATTTGTTCCTCGTGTCTTTTTAACCTGGCATTGCTTCGCTATCTATGAATGTCCATAGCGTTGACAAAGGTTCCTTAACATCATATAAGAATTTATCCACTACTAGCGAGCATCCATAACCCTGTCGAATTTCCTTATACATCCCACATTTTATATAAATGCTTTCAACCTCTTATTTATTTTGATATCCTTTTGATTTATACAATTGTATTTTTTTGTTGTTGCAATTTTGGATATATAAGAAGCGGGGTGATGCAAGGGTTATTTTTTTTATTATCTGGTAGCATATAAGATTAGAGAAATTTTCAAAGTGATAACTATTTCCAATGATACAATTTGATTTCTTTTAAAACATTCCAGCCCTTAAGTAGTTATGCATGAAAATTCAAACCATCACATTAAGTTCCATAAGAAATAAAGATCACAATAAGACAATAAACAAGAGACACCATAAATTTCCCTGGCAAAACCCCAGTCCAAGGGGAAAAACCCAACAAACTTTCCTTATGTGAGAATGTCCAATTCAATCCATTTTGTACATCAAAATAACATATCTTTGATAAGATTACATAGGCAAATATTGACTAGAAATATGACCTCCCACAAGTGCCAAGCCAACCCTCCAATATCCAATATAATGATCCCTTCAATTATATTCATAAATAGACTTGCCACAGGTCTCTAAGAGGACCAAACTTCAACATCTTCTTCAGCCTTAGAGCTCACACTATTCACAAAGATAATGTGCCTCAGGTCCAGACTGTTCCACAGAGAGTATGCCTTAGTCCTGCGCACTGTTCCATAGAGAGTATGCCTTAGTCCTGTGCATTGTTCCACATAGAGTATGCCTTAGCCTAGTGAGCTTTTCCACAGAGAGTATGCTTCAAACCAACGAGATTTTCCATAGAGATTAAGAATTGGACTAGTGATCTTTCATGCCTCAGATGAACAAGTTGTCTTCCTTAGATATGAGATCCAAATTATGTCTTTGGGGAGAGAAAATATACTCTATTTATAGTAGTTCGTCCATGTGAAAAGGTTTGTCTCTTGAGGCAGGCTGAATTGATCTTAGAAGGGATGACTTGAACACTTATGGGGTAAATATAAATTTTATTTATCTCTTTTGATTTTATTGATGAACATACCGAACGAAGCTACTGAATTCCAACACTCCCTTATAGCTAGGGAGGTACTTTTCATTCTCTCAAGATCAATCTCCCCGACGGACTCACTAGTCTCTCGGCAATGACCTAAGAGAGATATCACAAAATTAGATGTATAAGTCTCATTATAAGGAAAGGTTCAAAGAATCAAGTTCATCAATCAACGTTGTTCATGAAGCCAAACTCTCTAAGCATATAAATGTAGAAATTTCTTCTAGATTCAAACTGCTTATGTAATTTGCTAAAACAAAAGATTTGAATCTACTCTACTCATCAACGGAAACAATTAAACGATTGATAAGTCACAACATAAACATGACACAAGATTCAATGACATATGCTTAGATATTTATCTAAGGGGAAAGAAATTTCTCAAAACCCCTTCCTATTTGTATTGCATTAGCCAAAAAATAGAGAAGAAATACAATGCTTGTTCAAGCCCGAGCAACCTCTGCACTAGTATAATCTATCTCACTGCTTCCTACACAAGCTATGGTCAATACTTAACCAAATACAAGTGTTCCAAAGTTCCTATTTCCTTGCGTTGTTCCTCAAGGAATTAGCCCCCTATCAATTAGGGAAATTCCCAATTAGAATTGCGTAATCTCTGTAGGCCCCTTCTTTGACTGCACCACATGTATAATTTGGAATTGTTTACAATTGATAGTACACTTCCCTTGAACTCCAATCTCAACTGGGTAACTCGAATCTACATGCATGAGTTAATTTAGGCTGATTGATCAGTTTAAGTGGATGACCA
Organism: Pinus taeda; assembly: GCA_000404065.3. Taxonomy (NCBI): domain Eukaryota; kingdom Viridiplantae; phylum Streptophyta; class Pinopsida; order Pinales; family Pinaceae; genus Pinus; species Pinus taeda. The sequence continues at coordinate 40,811 of APFE031529353.1, read as the reverse complement.
CTCAGTGTGAAAAAATTTACACACCCTTCACTGAATCTCCACTAGTTCTACTAATAGTGAGAACTAGTTACACTGACAATAACTCAAATTAGCTGAACTAGATTGCTACAAATTAGCAATCAATCATGTAGAAATGAACTCAACTATCTCCAACTTGAATTAATTGATTTAATTGAGTGATAAGAGCCATGTCACTTCAATTAAATTCCTCCAAGTATTTTTATGAAATTAGAATTCAATTTTCTCCTAATTAATTTTGGGAAAAATTAAATTAGGAATTTCTTGCTGCATTTTCAACACTCCCTCTTAGCAACAAATAGATTATATGCTACCCTGATCCTGCCTCTATGGAACTCAAATTTGCATCTTTACAATGCTTTTGTCAAAATATCTACATCATGTTCCTCTGTAGGAATGTACTCCAAAAACATGATTATCTTCTGTACACAATCTTGTAGATGGTGATACCCGATGTCGATATGTTTGGACCGATCATGAAATACTGGATTCTCAAGGAGTTTGATAAAACTCTGGTTGTCATAGTAAATCATTGTAGGATCCATCATCTGACCAAATAACCCAACAAGGATCTTTCCCATCCAGATAACCTCACATGCTGCTTGGTTAACAACTATGTAATTTGACTCTGCTGAGTTGAGTGCAACAGATCACTGCTTCCTGCTATACTAAGAAACCGCTGCTGACCCAACACTGAAAATTCCTCCTAATGTGCTATTGATTCTGATGGACTACCCACCCAATCTGCATCTGTGAAGCCTTGCATCTTCACTCCCTCTGTCCACCTGTATGAAATACCAAACTGAGTGGTGCCTTTGAGGTATCTCAACACATAATTTGCTGCCTTCTAATACAGTTTGGCTGGCTTAACCATAACTTGACTAAGATGGTTAACTGCATAACACATGTATAGTTGTGTGTTCACCAAATACATAAGTGAAACCACAAGTTGCCTCTAGATGTTAGCCTCCACCACTTCACTTGAAGTAACATCTTCCTTCCTCCAATTCCTTGCTAGAGGAGTCTCCATAGGTTTGTTTCTCTCCATGTGGAACTTATTCAATATCTCGTTGGCATACTTTCCCTGAGAGACAAACAGTTCCCATCTCCTTGCCATACTTCCATACTGAGGAAATGATGCATAAGCCCTAGGTCCTTCATCTCAAATTCTCTTCCAAAATTCTCTTTGCAAGACTTGATCAACTTCTCATCACTGGTTAAAATTTAATTATTGACATATAATACTATAATCAATAATTTACCTTCAACAACAATATGGTAAAGGTTTGCATCTGCTTCACTTTTGGTGAGCCCAACCTGGTGTGATAAATGTCAATCCTGATGTACCAAGCACGGGGTGCTTGTTTCAATCCATACAACGATCGCTTGAGTCTACACACATGTGACTCTTTGTCGAAGGTATCAAATCCTTCCTCATGCTCAATGTACACATCTTCCTCAATCACTCCATTGAGGAATGTTGTTTTCACATCCATCTGATGTATCTTCCATCCCATCTACGCTTCAAGAGCTAGAATTGATATGATTGAAGAGTACCTTGCAACTGGAGCAAAGGTCTCCTCAAAGTCAATTCCCTCCACCTGAGAGAACCCCTTGGCCAAAAATTTGGTGATGTGTTTCTCGATGCTTCCATCCGCTACTTGCTTCACCTTGTAGATCCTCCTAGAACCTATCACTTACTTGTCCTCTAGTCTTGGGACCACTTCCCAAACATTGTTTCTAATAATGGAGTCATAATCCTCTACCATGGCATCAACCCATAATGGTTGCTGCACTACTTCCTCGAATGAGGATGACTCAGTATCTACAAGCTCACTCATCAGAGCCATGTAGAAAATGTACTGATCTGGTGACCTCCTCTGCATATGGTGTGATGTGGTTGCTCCTACATTCTCTCGAGCATCATGAAATAATCTATCAGCTTCTCTGGTGCACTTACTTCCATCTCTAGATGTCTCTGCTTAAGTGGAAGCCTCCACTCTTTCTACCTCTACTTGTGGCTGCTCCACAACTTCCTAAGGTTCCTCCTATGGAGCCAAAATCTCCTGGTCTGAATGCCACTGAAGCTCCCTCTCAAGGGAACACCTCATTTTCTCCTCATCAAACTTCACATCTCTTCTGACAACTATCATTTTGAGAGATGGCAAGTACACACGGTAGATGTGAGGTGTATCAGTGTACCCCATAAATATGTCCAACTCAGTTGTAGGCTCTAGTTTTTTTCTTGCATCCTTGGAAACATGACAGTAAACTGATGATCCAAAGATTCTGAAGTGTGACACATCTGGTTTCTTCCATGAAAACACTTCCTCTAGTGTACTCATGCCAAAATCCTGTGAGGACTCATGTTCTGCAAATAAACAACTATGTCGCATGTTTCATCCCACAAGTGCAACAATAGGCTCTGATCATGTAACATGGCCCATGAAACTCCCACAATAATTTCGTTCTTACTCTCAACGATCCCATTATGTTGTGGGTTATAAGGTGCTGTCAACTCTCATCAAATGCCTTCTTTTGCACATAATTTCTTAAAATCATTTGACACATATTCTCCATCATTGTAGTTCCTGAGAGACTTCACCTTCCTTCCAGTCTCTTTCTCAACAAGTGCTTTAAATTCAACAAATTTGGAGAATGTCTAATCTTTATTCTACATGAAGAAGATCTAACAGTTCCATGAGAAATCATCTACAAATATCACATAATACCTGTGCTTGGCCATGGAGGTTGTTGAGAAAGGTCCACACATATCCGAGTGAAACCTTTCAAGGACTACTTGTGCTTTACTGTCTTGCTTATTGAAGGTGTCTTATGTGTACTTCCCTAATGTACACCCTTTGCATGTATATCTCTGCTCCAATGCACCAATGGGAAGTCCTGTAGAAATTCATTGCATGATCGTTAAGGCTCCATGGTACAAATGGTCCAATATTCTATGCCATAATTCACCAATGTCTCAACTCTACACCTTCTCTTCTTTTATGCTCAATGCTACACAATATTCTACATCTAATTTGTAAAGGTTCCTCACTCAAACCTCGATCCACTTCACCTATCTTGTGGCGATGTGTCTAAGGAAATAATTTCCTTTGCTAAATATCACATCGTAGCCATAATATTCCAACATAGCAATTGAAACACTATTCTTCTTTAGACCCGAAACATACATCACATCTTTTAATTTGAGAGGGGAGACAGACTTCCTCTAAAAAGTAACTGTACCAATACATGTAGCACTATACCTTCTATCATCTCCTATTTCGATGTGAATCTAGAGGTCCTTCTCCTCCAAGCCATTGAAGAATCCTTGGTTTCCTGTCATATGGAATGAGGCTCCACTATACATATACCACATATAACCCATCACAGTGCTCACTGTACAAGTGATGAGGGTGAAATCAAGTTCAATTCACATGAAACTCCTCATGATGGCTTCTTACTCACCTTATTATGTGGACACTTCGTGGCATAATATTCTAGTTCATGACAGTGAAAGCACTTGATCTTTGACAAGTCTTTCTTCTTGTTGTCGAATCTCGTTTGGATTGGGATTTCTTCCTTTTCCATTTATTTTCCTTTCTAGCCAAGGCATAGTTCTCCTCATCATTATGCTTGGATGAGGTTCCATCTATGGTGTTCCACCTGATCTCTTCTTACACCAAGTCATACCAAAATCGCTCTTAGTTTGGTACCTTCTCCCTCCCATTTACTGAATCCTAGTAGCTATGTCAACTCTTGGGAAGGAATAGAAGTTCTAGGCTTACTAGATCATCTTCAACAACTGTAATACCAACACTCCCAATTTCATCCTGACATTGGGTGAACTTGCTCAGGTACTGTGGTATTGTGTCTCCCTTCTCCATCTTGATCTTTCAAAGTTTGTCCTTCAGTGTCAACTTCCTATGGTCACTGTTGTTCTGAAACAAGTCTATCAAGGCTTTCCACATTGCATATGGGGTATCCTTCCCATGTAGATTCAAGACAATATGATCTTGAACTCCTTCTAGTATGATCCTCCTCGGCTTTGCCACACATTTATTCTGCTCTACCATATCTTGAGCATTAGTTGTTTGAGGCTTAGGAATATCATTATATATGAATCCCTTCAGCGTTATCTTCCAACACTGCCTCCATATTGTACTTCCAAGCAATATAATTCGAGATACCCTCAAGGACATACTCAAGTCTCAATCCATAGAACGTCATCTTGCTGGCTTTGAAGAATGATACTGCAAATTAGATTCACCTGCAAAGATAAACTCAAATTCTTCTCTTCTATTGTGAATCTTGCTCTGATACCATGTAGAAATTCCTTGTAGATTCAAACTTCTTATGTAATTTTCTAAAACAAAAGACTTGAATCTACTCTACTCATCAACAGAAACAATTAAACGATCGGAAAATCACAACATAAACATAAGACAAGATTAAATCATACATGCTCAGAGATTTATCTATGGGGAAAGAAATTTCTCAAAACCCCTTCCTATTTGTATTACGTATTCATAAAATATAGAAGAAATAAAATTCTTGCTCAAGCCCAAACAACCTCTACACTAGTATTGATCCGGATTTAAACAGGAACGCAACAAATTATAGAGATAACCATATACACAAATATGCAGCGGAAATAATACTTCATTTCATTAATGGAAAATACTAAAATATGCTTACAATCAGAAATGGAAATAACTAGCTAGGGTGATGGTAGCTTATCTCTGAGAAGAGATGTGATGGCTACATGCCTCCGAACTGTGTTACAATGAGGCTCGAAGGCCTATTTATTGTTTGAGATACAATGAAAAAACCCTTCACATTCCAAAACCTAACCCTAGGAGATGAAACGCCAAACTGTGGGCCCCGTTTGGGGGTAAGTTGCTACATCAACTTCCCGGGGTCGTAACTTTAGCATATGATCTCCGTTTGACGCGTACAATAGCTCATTAGAAAGATCTATTCGAGCACTATCATTGTTGAAACGGCAACACTGGTTGCCCCTGGATTCTCAAAAAACGTCGTTTAGGGCCTCAAAACGGCTCTAGAAGTTCGGGATCCGAAAAACTGCTAAAAATAGTAAGTTGTGCTACAATTAAGGAAACTGAAAATGCTGAGAAAGACA
>APFE031529353.1:10205-20454 GCA_000404065.3 Pinus taeda | reverse complement strand
TGGCATACGATCTCCGTTTGACGCGTATGATAGCTCGTTAGAAAGATCTATCCGAGAACTACCATTGTTGGAACGGGCAACATCGGTCCATCACATGGACCCATGTTTCCCCTGGATTCCCCAAAAAACGTCGTTTAGGGCCTCAAAACGGCTCCGGAAGTTCAGGACCCGAAAAACTGCTAAAAATAGTAAGTTGTGCTACAATTAAGGAAACTGAAAATGCTGAGAAGGACAATGGTGGGGGTCCAGGTGGAATTGGCAGGTGGCCACCAATATCCACCTGGATCAAGTATAATCTATCTTACTGCCTCTTAGACAAGATCTAGTCGATGCTTAACGAAATCCGACCTTCCTAAGTCCCTATTTCCTTATGATGTTCCTCAATGAATTAAGCCCCTATTAATTAGGGAGATTCCCAATTAGTATTGCGCAATCCCTCTAGGCCCCTTCTCTGATCGCGTCCACCACCTGTACAATTTGGAATTCTCTACAACTAATAATACACTTCCCTTGATGTCCAATCTCAAATGGGTAACTCGAATTCTCTGCATGCATGAGTTAATTTAGGTTGTTTGATTAGTTTAACTAGATGATCACTCAATGTGAAAAAAGCTACACACCCTTTACTGAACCTCCACTAGTTCTACTAACAGTGAGAACTAGTTACACTGACAATAACTCAAATTAACTAAACTAGATTGCTACAAATTAGCAATCAATCATGTAGAACTGAACTGAAGTGTTTCCACCTCAATTTAATTGATGTAACTGAGTGATAAAAGCTATATCATTTAAGTTAATTTCCTCCAAGTATTTTTAGGTAATTAGAATTCGAATTTCTCCTAACTAATTTTGGGAAAAATTAAATTAGGAATTTCTTGTTGCATTTTCAACAATGAAATGGTTTCTTAGACAATCGCAATGACCCAAGATAGTAATCAAAGTCAATCTCTCCAACCATCCCATTGGTCTCTTAGTCAAAACCAATGACCCAAGAGAAAGAACTCAACATTAATCTCCCTGACCAACTTACTGGTCTCTTAGTTAAACACAATGACTCAAGGGAGTAATTAGGATTAAACTCTTTGACCATATACGTCTAAAATGGGCCTCCTAAGGAATATAAAATAATAGTGGAAATAATAAAATAAAATTAGATTACATCATCACATTTTAGAGGGAAAAAAGAAAAACCACTTATTCAACTCATATTTTCAACTTATCTCCCTATGCTTTTACTCAAATTTCAAGCGAGATCACTCGTTGCATGCAAAATTTTATTCCTCACCTAAGGAGTATCCACATTGCACACTTCCATTGGACCCTACTGCACGAAAAATGAGAAATACATGGAAAAGGGTGATAACATCACATTTTTTCATGTAGCAGGGTCCATTCAAAGTATACAATATGGGTACTCCTTGGATGAGGAATTAAATCATACATCCAACAAATGCTCCCACTCAAAATTTGAGTAAAAATGTAGAGAGACAAGTTGAAAAAGTAGGTTTTAATTTTTTAATTTTTTAATATTTTAAATTTTTACTCCAAAAATGGTGAATCATCCCCGATGGTTGACATCATCATCTTGAATCCTATTGGTTCTTATAAATTTGATTTTGGTTGTAATTTTTGGTTGAGGTCAATTTTATACCTCAAAATTTCTCCACTGCCAATGGTCTCCCGGTAAAACCCAATGACCTAAGAGAGTACACAGGGTCCATCTCCCCGACCATAAATATGGGTCTTTTGGTTAAGCTCAATGACCTAAGGTGGGAATCCCTACCTCAATATAAAACTCCTCGACTATATAGTTGCTTAGTCCACAACCCAACTTAGAGGAATCCTGATCTCGATGTAAAAAGGGCCAATCTCCCCAATTATATGGTCTCTTAGTCAAATGTAGTGACCCAAGGGAGAGTACTCAAAATTAGTGTCCTCGACCAAACCTACTGGGCTCTTGGTGTTATCTCCAAACCCTTCCATTATTTTAAGTCTAAAGTTTAATACACCTTTAAGATAGACTAATTCGTATTATAAATTTAAATAGCCCACCTTTATATAGTCAGAGCACAGGTAATAGACAGCTAAATATCTAAATATGATCACGCTCTAAATGGATTGACAGTCTGCAGTTACTCATCGGGATGCAACCTGCATATTTTTTAAAAACTTTCTCCTTTTCATGATGAGCTTATCCTTTCTCCTTTTTTCAGCGATCAAAATATTTCTAATCCAACCAATGATCCTGATTGCATCATTGGGAATTTGGCCACAAGGAAGTTAAGCATTATTCTTCTCCCAAAGTAACACAACAATGCATCTAAAGCTAATTGAATGGTCATATTATTTCATTGGGCCTAAATATGCGAGTGTGTTAGTGCACCATTTACCCTGATGAAACCACGACCATGCGTATGTTGACGGTGCTGGACCTGCCAACATGTCAAGGGGATCTCCTCGGTAAGAAGTCCCAATTAGACCTCAGACCGTTTGGTGTAGAAATCCCAGCAGTGGATCGTACGGTAATGCCTTGACTGCGATGTCACACAGAGGCAAGTAGAATAACTCTGTCAGCAGTAAGGGTGTGACTGATGCAATGATTCAAGGAAGGTGTATGAGAGGTTCCAACACTTCGAAGGGGGAAGGAGGTGAAGGTGAGTTCCAAGTTGAAAGGGATCAGTCCCAACTCGGTAGGAACACACAACACAAAGAACATGCACAACTTCCGGTGGAGCAGTCCACTCGGATGCAACAGTCACATCATACAAGGTAAGATGAAACATACAACACTCATGGATCAATCCGAGACAAGTGCGACAATTGTTATGGCAAGGTTCAAGTGAAAGGTCAGTCTGATGTCCGGCATAATAGTCGACACGAACGGTGACAACATTAACAACATATGCAACACATTAACAAGAAGATTCATATAATTTCATGTGAATTAGTTCATACACAAGTACATAAGTTAAACAACATATATCATTAAAGAAATTGGATCAATCCAACTACAATAACAACATAGGAAAATGTGTTGGCTCTTATTATATAAAGAAGTATAAGTCACAATCATACAATACATCCATGTAAACATGCTAGCCCCAACAGTGGAACATTACAACCACATCCTCCTACTCTTACTAATAGATGTACTAGCTCAGTGTAGTGGAGAAGCCAAGGCATGCTACAATATTGTCCAAGCCTTCTTCAAGATAGTCTTAGTAGAAGCTTCATTGACCAAAAGCCTATACAATGAGTTATGAGGGACTATTTATAACAAAGGGCAGGGTGACCCTTGACATTCCCCTTTGTGACCATTCAACTGCCCTCATGACTCTTCACCTACTCTATGATTGTTACATCCACTCTTGACACTTGACTTACACTTGACATGACTCAACATTACAATGCACATGTACCCATGTGAACAATGGCTTGGACAAGCCAAACTAGACATCACTCGGACTTAGACAACCATAGAAGTCCAACTGCTCAACATCCTCATGATGATCAATAGTGACATATTGATGCCAAGATTGGTAGTCCTTGAGAGTGTCTCTGTGTTCTGCTATGACATCTGTCTTAAACCTAAACCTTGCCTCCATAGCATCTGGGTACACTTCTCGGGCTCCTTTGTCCAACTCGTCTGTGAGCATGCGCATCATTGTCTTCAGTGTAGCCAGACCAACAACGTACTTGCACATGATGTCTACACTGATAGGAAAGTCTGGGCTGGTGGTGGTGCACATCAACTCGTCGAAGTATGAGTCAAGCTCTTGTCGGACTTGCTTCTTGGCCTTTTCTTGGGTGAGAGTCCCAAGTGATGGGATCGCATGATTGTGCACTATCACCTCCATGATTTTCAGTACTCGTGCATGGGAAGTGTGTATGCTAGTGATGAGTTATGGTAGGTCTTCATAGTTTTGGATTTGACTCTGGATACGTGCTTGTAGCTCGATCGCATTGGCCTTCATCATCTTTGGAAAGTGAAGCAGGGCTCCCTTGTACTTCATCATCCATGCTTGCATGTTATCAACATTAGTATGTATGTTCTTCAAGATGCATGCTCTTCTCGCACATCGCTGCTGTCATCCTTGGAGATGAACGACTGCTTGGTGCACAGGACCAAACTTGGAGTACAATGCTCGCATAACTGTGTCCAAGGACAATACTTCATTTAGTATTTCCTTCTTCAGTTTAGCTCGGGTAGACATTGTCACCAAGTCTCCTCCCTACTTGGCCACCTGTAGTTCCTTCGCCATTCTCTCATTCTTAGCTATGAGAAAACAAAAACTTGAGTTAGTGGCTTCAGTAAACACTCTAGTTGCATCAATCAAAGTAGCTGGATTCTTGTGCACATCAGTCACGATCACTTGCTCTTCAAATTGTGCAGGGGATGTTTGGTCCTCCGGGATCGGTACTCTTTGAGACTGCTCAACTATGTGATGAGATTCGTCAAAGGAGATGTTGTGCATCTCTGCTTTCGGTTGACCACCAAGGATCTCAGTGCCTCGTTAGTCATTTGAGACTTGCTCATCATCGGGATGAAATGAAGCGGGTGAGTCGACCTATTTATGGTGAGGCATGAGGTCAGTATCTTGCTCTAACTCCTGCTACTCCATTTCTACATCCAACTGTTCAAGCGCTTGTTCTATCTCATGAGCAAAGTCTTGCCCCTGCGATGGTTCACCCTGTTTGCCTAATGCGAGTTGTTCAGATGAATCAACTAGTATGAGTGTTGCTTCATCTGTTTGCATGTGATGCGCACCCTGTTGAATTTGCTGCTACTGCGCTTCCTACTTTTGTTGGAGTAGCTCTTGTTCTTTCCGGAGTTTCTCTCTCAGCTCATGAAACTCCTTCTCTATTTCTTCCTTTCTCTTCTTATCCATCTTCCTTCGCCCGATTCGCTTGTCGCGCTGCTACCTCTTTGCCTGAATAGCCATAACTACTTGCTCTACAAGTGGATCTACTCGAAACTTGCATCTTTTCTCTTCCTCCATGCGGTTGAAAATCTTCCTCTTCCCTTTGTTGCACACAAGTATTCTTGGCTCTACTACCTCTGCTACTGCTACTATTGGTGCTCTCCATGATGCTGCTTCATGCTACTTTGCTAACAACTCTATGACAAAGCTGACCTGTTCATTGGGTCTGGAGGAACTATAACAACATCTCCATGAGTCCTCGGCCCAATGCCATGCCCCATGGATCTAGTTGAACTGAACTCTCACACAGTGATCCTTCACAATGCAATGTGAGTCATACAAGTTGAAGCTTTGGAGGTCGAAAGGATACTTCCTCATATGCTCTGCTTTGAAATCCACTTGCTTGATACTTCGGATCTCATATAACCTAATCTACAATGGAAGAGTGGGCCAAGGTGCCTTCTTCTTCTGCTGCAATCTAGCTGTCAATCCTACTGAGATGTGGTATGCTACTTCCTGCATGACAAGCATGTCCAAGGCGAACTTTGGCAAAACATGCAAAGACTTCTCTGCACTGAACACTCAGATGAACGTGCCAGATGGTGAGGCATACCAATATACAATGCCTAGTAATGCCTTCATTGCTTCCTCTGACATCCAGGGTGGATCCTGTTCGAATATCAACCTGTACACTGGGGTGACAAAATGGTCGGACAACCGTATGATCACTCCTCTGAAGCTGCATTCGGAAAACAACTTGAAATATGTGTTCACATCTCCGCTGGCGACCATGCCCACTCTAAGCCCGGGAACTCATGTCTGGCACAAACTGCATCTAGAATGTAAGCAGACATATAAATCTCTGCATGCATACCCTTAGGTGACTATCGAGCCTTCATGACTTGTTCCTTCAGCTGGTGAACCAGTATGCCGAACCAGTTGCATGGTCTTCCTTCCCTAGCTAGTTGGTCCAATGCGATCACCTAACTCTGAGGAAAGGTTTCAGTGCTTGCTTGACCACTCAGTCGACATGTGAATATGACCACGTATTGGTATGCCTTCCTCAATATATTTGTCTTGTAGATCTGGTTGGCTGTCATCCTGAAGCGAGCTGACTCCTTTACCCAATCCTTCAAAATGTCTTTGGAGTGAGCTCTACTATTGGGCAAGATGAATGGAGGAGTCATGACAGTCATGGGTTTGATGATCAGATACATCTCATCATAATCTCATGCCTAGAAGGTTGCAAGCTTCATCCCACTGACACTGCTCAAGGTCATTGTCTTGGGGTCAGTGTGAGAAATGATCCAATGAATCATGTCCATGGATGGGAACGCGTGGTATCTACATGCAATCCAGTACAGGCCGAACTTATGACTGTTCACGTACACCTGACAGTCTTCAAGGTCTTACCCAAAAGTACCTGCGAATGTTTCATTCACCTCTTGCCACTTCAGTTTAATGTCCTTGTCTAGATACAACTTCGTATCTTCGTAGATCGACAGATTAGAGGACACCAGCTCAACTACTGCACCAACTACAATACCATCAGTGTCCTGAGATCCTGTCCTCTTGGAAGCCATTGATACAAATGAACACCTGAAAGATCTAGAAACAAGCTGCATGCATGGCAAGAAATATGTCAGTGAAAACAAAGCAAATCCGAGGAAGGACATAACACATACTTGGGGAACTGATGAGCGAGATTGTCAAAATTTCACTAAGATGCTGGGTGACTGGCTGCCAAAACTGTGCAAAAGGCAGTCTTGACTATCTCAGGGGTTGGACTGGCTGCTGGATCTGCGAAATGCACAATCCAGTTAGGCAGTCTGTTATAGATCTGATATGAAAATATAAGACAATGCAAATAAACCCAGAAATAATAAGATCTGAAATATAGAAATGCTTCTTTATTAATATCAAACCTTTAAGGTAGGGCAACACCATACATTCACTCCTTAAGGAAGGAGAACACTCCACAATCCATATGCCTCTTCATACAATAATTCCTTGACATCTCTCCATGCGGAGTCTCTAGCCTCTATATAGGCCTCATACATACAATACCATGGGTCATTACCATGGTTCCCTCATACCATCAACTAATACCATGGGCCCATTACATTATTGTTAACTACTTGTGGTCCCTTACATTACATGGGTTAACCACCTTATTTATTATTATGGCCCATCCCATTATTACATTATTACCTTGGGTATAGAGGCTAGAGACTCCGCATGGAGAGATATGAAGAGAAATAGTCTTGTATGAACAAGCACATGGCTTGTGGAGTATTCTTCTTCCTTAAGGAGTGAATGTATGGTGTTGCCCTACCTTAAGGGTTTGATCAATAAAGCATTTCTATCTTATTTCTTGGGTTTATTTGCATAATCTTATATTTTCATATGAGATCTATAATATTTCTTGGGTTAGAGCTACAACATGGATGAACATTTCACTAACATTATTCAATTTTTGGCCATAGGAAGGGTGCTTGAGGAATACTCGACACAACAAAAGAATGAATTGGTAGTCAAAGAAGCTAATTTCACATTGATTGCATGACATCTATATAAGATGGGATCATATGAGATATTGTGAAGACATGTCCCTAAGGATGAAAAATAAAACATCCTGATAGAAGCTCATGAAGTTTTTATAGGTGGACAATGTGAAAGGAGGGATACTGCGCAAAACATCTTGAGAGCTAGGTTATGGTGTCCCACGATGAATAAGGACACAAAGGAGTTTTGCAAAGCATGTGATAGATGTCAGAGAATAGGAAGACCATCATAAAGAGATGAAATGCCATTAAATCCGTAGGTGACATTAAAAGCATTTGATAAATGGGCACTAGACTTTATTGGTCGTATTAATCCACGTAGGAAAAAGACCGGAGAGAGTTACATCATCACTACGACGAATTATCTGACGAGGTGGGTTGAAGCACAACTGTGAAGGATTGTAATGTGGAAACTGCCGCGAAGTTTATTTTTGAATCTATTTGGTCTAGATTTGGGTGCCCAAAGATACTAATGAGTGATCGAGGTTCGCACTTATTGAATGAAACTATAGAGGCACTGACCAAATAATTCTAGATATATCATCAGAAGAGTACCCCATATGACCCTTAAGAAAATGGGATCGCTGAAGCATTCAACAAAATTCTGGAGAACGCACTTACCAAAGATGCAGTGTGAATAGGAATGACTGAGATTTAAGGATTCCAGTGGTGTTGTGGGATTACAGAACTACATGCAAGAAATTGACAGGCCAGACACCATTTTGACTAGTATATAAGCAAGAAGTGGTCATGCCCATGGAGTATATTATGCCTAGTTTACGAATTGCAGCTTTCATAGATATCGCGGATTCTCAGATAATGGAGGAGAGGATGGCACAATTGGTCACTTTAGAAGAAGATAGGATTATCGCAAGCTTTCATCAATAAGTCTAGAAAGAAAGGGAGAAATCCTGGCATAATAGGCATATTAAGAAGAAGACATTCCGTAAAGGATATTTTGTGTTATTGTACAATAGCAAGTTTGCAAAGTTCCCTGGGAAGTTCAAAACACACTCGTTGGGACCTTATATTATTAAGAAAATCTCAGATGGTGATGCAGTATAACTCACGAAGTTGAACGGACAAATGATTCTAGGACAGGTGAATGAAAACAAATTGAAGATATATAGGGACGACACTGTACCTGGAACCTTGCGATAAAACAACGAAGCGAAGACAGTCTTAGAGCCACCATCAGTTGAAAGTGGGAACGAGAATATAAACTACTCTATAGGAAGGGACTTCGCCAAAGGGAAATTGTTATGCAATACTAAGGAGTATAACAAAGTCCAAAGGAGTTGCGACAAAGAAGAAGTGTTTGCGCCAAAAGGAGAGGTCTGGTGAAGTTATTTGTAAATATGGCCGTTGGAAGGAAAAAGGGCACCATTAAAAGGAAATTACCATTAAGAGGCACAGGAGAAAAGAATTTATGAAGCACAGCTAGCTGTATCTAGCCCATACCTGCATTAAAGAAGCCTAATCTAAACCAATCATGAGATTGGGAATTCAAAATTGTTATAAAAACCACATCCCGCACCACATTTTACACTTTGCTTCCTAAATAATTCATAAATTGTGTCTAAGTGTGAAGGATCTATTGCATGTCTGAGAGGAGTTTTGAAGAGATGGTTAGGATATTTGCAAAGAAGGGGCTAACTGGTATTATGGAGTCACAAGCAAGAAAAACAACATCAGTCAGTGTGCCTATGTCCTCAATGCGCTTGAGGTCGCCAAGAAAACAGCCACGGTCACAAACAAATCCACAGTCGTAGAAGACAAAGGAAAAAATACTAGCTGAGGTCTCTGCAGCATAATTAAGAACATCACCCAGAAAGAAAACATAGAAAAAAAGTGTACATAAATAATAAGGAGGATAAGGGTAAGAAGCCAATGCAGAAGGGAAAGAAGATGGTGCAATAGGTCAATGATAGTGAGGAGGAGGCCAAATTCAAGCATAAGGAGGTAGAGGTCAAAGAGATCCCCTCTGTGCTCCCACCCTACATGCCACCTAGAAAACCAGGCGTAAAACCGGTTAAGGAGCTGAAGGAAGGAAAGTTTGCTACATACACTTTGTTGTTGCCGGAGTAGGTGCCTTTTGAAGGTGAAGCGTTGGGGAAAATTCCCCAACTAAAGATGGAAGATTAGGACTTCAATGAAAGGAGCAAGTATCCTCAGTTCAAGCCCAGTTGGTATCTGAAGCAGGTTCATTACCCAGAAAGCAGAGTTACAAGGTTGGAGCCGCACACATGGGATGTGGGATTGCATAGAGAAGGGATTCTAAACATGCTAAATGCTCCACATTTTGGTCGAAGCTCATCCAGCACAGCCTCTGTGTGACAACTCCTGACACTGGGGCATGATATCCAGCACAGCCTCTGTGTGACAACTCCTCGCACTAGGGCATGATGGGAGTCAATGGTTGTCATAGTATCAAATATATATTAAGTTTTGTGATTTTATTCAAACTCTTTACATGGTCTAAAAAAATTGTGTTATGCTACTAGTTTGGTTTTCCTACTACACCCCAAGTATTATATATAAATTTATACTTAAAAAGTACACTATAAACACTACCCAACAAACACAAAAAACATAATACCATATACTTTTATGTTATTTCTCAAATATCTTTAAATCTCTATAACACAAGTTATTTTTATTATTTTTAATTGTGAAAAAAATTACTTTTGTTTAAGGTGATTTCACATTTACATAAACATAAAAAGCTTGGATCTAATTTCATACTAATAATTACATACA
>APFE031529348.1:0-10810 GCA_000404065.3 Pinus taeda | reverse complement strand
ATGCGTGCATTAACTGACTGAACTCACAATTAGTTCCTCAAACTGTTTGGAACTAATTTAACTAGACTTAACTCAGTTAACTGATCTAATTAATTAAAACTTAAATACAACTCATCCTTATCTCCTTAATTAAGGGATAAATTCCTCAATCAAAGAGATAATTGTTGCATGACTTCACAGAGACTTCATGTTTGAATTTCTCCAACTAATTAACTCAAGATGAATTAATTCATTATTTTTCAAACAACTGGTGAGACTAAATTTGAATTTTAATTCTCAATTTTAATTCAAGGACAAATTAAAATTGGAATATATCCTGAAATGCTATCTATAACAATTCTATTTATAGCATTTCTTGTTGCTATTTTCAACACTTGTTTATGAAGACCCACTTGCAGCGAATTGGTTTGGTTCAAAATGGAGAGTCTAGCAACATCCATGCCTCATTCTTGATGAGAGGATCATACTCCTTTTGCATGTTTTATTTCCATTCATCATGACAAGCAACTTCTGCAAATGAAGTTGGTTTAAAGTTAGTATATAAATTCAATTCACAATCATATGAAACATCCATTTCATCTACATCACTTGCATCTAAATTATTGATGTCACCTCCATATTGTATGGTGGAACCTCTGGTTCCTATCTTTCTGAGCTCATCAAAATGAACACTTTGAAGTATTTGATAAGCCACTTTGGTGGACCTTTCTTATATGATATGCATTTCTCCACTAATTGATATGGTGTGACATTTCCATCAAGGTTCATCCTTTCAATCTTCTCAATTACATCATTTATAGCTTCCTAATTCAATGAAGTAGATATAACTTTGTTGGCGGGAAAAGTTCCCTAATGCAAGGGTTGAAGGCCTCAACAAAGAAGGATAAAATAATCAACAACAAACACTCAATAAAGCATGCTAAGCATTCGAATTATCAAATTTGGATTCAGATACATATCCGAGGGTCCTACGTTTGAAGATGTTCTTGTATGGTCCAAACCCTCTGCTTCCTCCAATATGTGCAGACCTGCAAATCAATCACAAAAGCATATACATAATAGATAATTTAATGTGCATACATAAGAATATGTTATATCATCATATATAAACAACCATACTATCATTCATAAGATGACAACATATATCGGGAAAAAGACATGAGCTTCTTTATTGATTAACAACAGTAAGTATAAGATAGATACACCGTGATCTAAGCCAAAGGAACCAACGAAGCCTTCCTCCGGATTTGTCCAACCTGAGCCACAAAGGCAACCTCTCTAATAGGTGTAAAAAGATGCTAGATAAGGAGGTTGAGCATCTTTGTAAAGGAAATAAGGGTTTCCTAGAGACTGGGAGTGCATGAGGGATATGAATTTGAAATACAATTTTTTAGTATAAAGTCAAATTTGCATGGGAAAAGGGACTACCCAGGGCCATAAAAGAGCATCAGGTCTACAAGAGTGTTAAATGATGCTATAACAAACTTCTTCATGAGGAGGAGATGGTGCTTCAAAAAGAGATTCCAAAAATTGACCCAAGATAGGGATCCCCCTTCAAGATGTGGAATCACATCATCAAACTCAATATATGTCTTTACATGAGTGAATCGATGATCAAGTTGTCGCTCAATAGTTTTGTCAGGGTTGTTAGATTCGAGAAAAATTACATCTTTGGAAATGATGGATTTCTTGTTTACCTTATTATATATATGATATGTATGGTTAGTATTTGAGTGCTCCAAGAATATGTACTTATAACTCCTATCATCAAGCTTGTTTCTTTGCTCGTTGTGAATTAATGCATAACAAGTAGAAATAAAGGCCCTTAGATGCCTCACTGAAGGAATGTGGCCATACCACATTTCATATGTAGTGTTATTTCCAAGAACATGAGATGGACACTTGTTTTTCAGATATACTACACATAGAACCACATCAGCCCATAACATCAACTTTAAATTACTGAAAAATATCACAAAACGACCCATATTCAAGAAAATCATATTCAATTTTTAGTTACACCACCTTATTTAGGATTGTATGGAATTACTATGTGATGATGAAATCCATGTTGATGAAAATATTTTTTAAAGTCTATAGATGTATATTCTCCTCCATTATTGGTATGAAGAGAGCCAATATGTGATTGAGCTTCGTTTTAAATTCATGCATGCAATATTTTGAAAGTTTCAAAAGCCTGTGAATTTATTGTTCAACAATTATACCCAACATATTAGTGTAATCATCAATGAAAGTCATGATATATTTATTGCAATTAGTATATGTAATAGGCATATGACCACACAAATCATAATGTATCAATCAAAGTTTTTTGCATTCTCTAGAGTGGAATCATAGAAGGATTGTCACAGGGGCTTCACTCAATGAACCTCTGACATAGCACGTGTGTTTGTGGCACACTAAACAATACCCTTAATTTGATTACATATTGAAAAATACCTCGAAAAGACACTTCAGTTAACCCCCTACGAATACAAACCCAATACACCTTTCCAATTTAAAAAACCTCTACTTTCACTAAATATTGCAGGTATCCATTTTTTCATTAACATTTTTTATACAACATATAAAAACCATTTATCGCCTATTATATGTTGAATATATTAATTCATTTTTTCTTCAAATTGTATCCCCCAATATGAATGCACGTGGTATGGTATTTCTCCCCCATTGAAGCCCTCGTGAGTATTCTTTGTTATGCTTTCCAAGGATTCAAGCATCACATGCTTCAATTTCATAGGAGTACTAAAAAAAATAGAAACACCACTGTTTTTCATCAAACCAAGAATGTCATAATTAATGTGTCCAAATTCTAGCAAGCCATGACATACTAGATGGCACTTTACCTTCGTTATGGTGAGAGAGGTATGTAAAATTTTGTGCATGATTAGATGTCCCTTTAAAGTTTAGAAGTCTTTCATCCTCCACTCCTATCATAACTTGACCATGTTGTTGGTAGTCTTTATTTTTTCAACTTTGCTATTGAAGATATGAATGGAGTGGCCTTGTTGTTAACTATAAACAAGAGGCAACAAGTTCCTTTGGAGCTCCAAAATATAGAGCACATAATGTAGAATAATGTCTTGGAACCTAAGCAATTTAAGTTTGACTATGCCATTCCTCGAAGGTTTGAGACTTGATTTACTTGTAAAATAGACTACACCGTCTAAATTGTCATTTAAATCTTCATAAAAGTCTTGTTGGAAGGTCATGTAGCATGTTGCACTTGTGTAAAGTAGCCATGCATTTCTCGAAGAAGCAAATGAAGTGCGAAATAAATCTAGGTTACTCCAATATTACAATGGGAAACAATATAATGAGCAACTTCAAGTGCTCTTCAGTAGGTTTGATGCTCTACATTTATCTTCTTTCCGAGATTGCTTGTATTTGATCTTTACCTCACGTTCATTTATTCCACATCAGACAAACTGAAGCTTAGATCTCTTATGAGGATTATGCCTACCCCAGTTCCTCTAAAATTCTTCTACATATTGATGAAGATATTTTTAAATATCCTCTGATGCAAATTGCTTAATCTTGATCACGGTCTTATTGCTAGGTATAGGAGTCATTGTCAAGATTCTTGATATGCCTCTCTAATCATATTGATTGAAATTCTTCTTCCCACTTGAAGACCTTACATGGGGTTGTTCATTGATGCCTTGAGTGCACCAAAAGAATGGGTTGGCTAGTTTCCCCATGTTGATTTCATCCAACAATGGCTTATCAAAGTATGATAAAAAGTTATTGCTCTACAGAGAGATCATTATTCCTTCCCTTGGATTTGAAGGTTTGTTCTCTTGAGATTCAAATCCTTACCCTACCAAACCAACTATTTAAAAAAAATAAATAAACAATTCCATATGAGATTCAAGGTTTTTGGCTAGGTTCCATGGAGGCCCAAGCGAAAACTAGTGAAACCATAAAATTTAGTGTAAATCTCCCTAACGGTTTCCATGGCTAGTGATACAAGTTTTAAAGGTGCCACAACAACATCGAATTAAACACACTGTAACCTTCACAAACTAAATTATGTAGAAAATGAATAGTGTTGGAAACTGAGAAAATACTAGCACAAACATAAAATTAGACACCATTATTTTTGGATAAATGTCCCCGGAAAAACCCAACTTGGGAAAATCAATGCAGCAATGAGGGTTTTTATTATTATGCAGCAATGAATATCTAAATGCAATCTAGATGCCTGAAACTGGAAATCCACAACAAGAAAAATTTGGGCAAAATTATTGAAGGGAATTACCCTTCCTCCACAAGCAATCCTGACACAACCTACCTTCAGAAAACTCGACCTCCTAGATCCTCTGCATCAACCTCTGTGCTGCTCTACATAATGTCTATGACGTTAAGCCTCCAACCGGTCTCTGGTGAAGTTGTTATGCCTGCCACTGCTGAGGAAATCGTCTCTTCGACACTCTGAAACCTCTGCCCGACCTCTAGAACTGAGAACAAATTTTTCCTCAACTAAATCAAATTGCCAAACTGGCGCAACTGCGTATTCCTCTGTGTTGCCTCATTGGGAATAACTCGACCCTCTTGCTGCTGCCTCTCCAGACTTGGAAAAATTCCTTTGGATCATTGTCCCTCCCCCTCACTATCTCTGCTGCTTCACTGAAGCTTGAACTCTTCGGAAATTGACTACTGCTACTTTGGAAAATCGAATTCTCCAAAGTGACTCTGGTGCATTCTCCATCATCACATCGATCTGTTCTTATATCTTCGTGTTGGGTCTCCAATGACCAATATTAAATCTTAATCGATGGCTCATATTATTTCTAGATAGATCCGTGTGAGTTTCTAGAGAATTCTCACCTTGACTTAATTAATTCTGATTAATTAGTCGTATTATCTAAGTTTAGACTTAAGAAATATTTGAAAATTGACTAATAATCTATTTAAGCCATTTGTAGGTGGAATTTCCAGAAACAATTTATGGGTTTTAAAGATCTCATGTATTCTAGCCTCTCCACGAAATTTCATGACTAGAACACATTAGATGCTACAAAAACTAATAATTGAGAAATCTCATCTCAATGTATACTTCATTTTATTAATTAAAATCATTTGCACTGGTTTACAAAAAATTTATAAAATAAGCTATGGGTTTTTGGGTTTGTCGTATTGATAAGCCATGATATTGTAACACATTCTATTTATAGATTAAAAATCACCATGACAAAGTGGAGGTGAATCTTCAAGGTAAAAAAATTTGTTACATGTTTTTTTTAATTGTATATATGCTTAATTTATATATTAATTTTATTCATTATATAATTAATTAATAATAATAATAATAATAATAATATTTGTTATTCTTAGGACAATTTTCAATTTTAATAAAGTATTTTAATGTTTCTATGATTGATGTTTATCCAAATTTACTAACCATTTAATTTATATATTATTTTGAAAAATTTAATTTTTTATTTCTTTACTTAGAAATCAATAATAAAAAATCATTTAAAACACTACCGAGTTACAATCTTTGTAGAATATTTAACTTTTCAATACCTCTTCACAAAACCGGAGACATCAATAACCCTTCTAACTACCGTACTATTATGATCAACCCTCTTCTTGGAAATTTTTTTGGTAGTATGCTAGAGCGCAAAATGAGCAAATGGGCAGAAAAAGGGGGAAATAGAACAAATGGACAAGTTGGCTTCAGGCTTAAACATTCTACCATTGATCATTGCATCACTATAAGACACTTCATTGAAAAAGTTTGGGACAATCAAGGTGGGGAAGCGTTTTGTTGCTTTGTTGACTTAAAAAATGCCTTCGATATTGTCCCTAGAGACAAGCTATGACACAAAATGGAAGAACTAAGGGTCCCAAAGGAATATAGGGCAATTGTTCATAAGATTTATGAGTGGGTTAGAGCAAAAAATCAGAACAAAGGAAGGCATGTCTAAATGCTTTGGCAATGACATATGAATCAAACATGGATGTCCTCTCTCTCCCACATTGTTTGGTTTATATATTGATAAGCTTGAAGTGTGGATAAACAATAGTAAAGGAGAAGGCATACAACTGACAACATATGTGGTGAAACTACTTTTATATGCAAAGGACCTTATTCTTAGTGCTAAATCTGCATTAGGTTTGATAGAACACTTGAAAGCTCTGGAACTCTTTTGTCAAGATGTGAGAATGCAAGTAAAAACTAGCAAAATTGAAGTCATGATATTTTCTTTGAAAAGAAAGAAACAACATGTTACTTTTCTCTTTGAGGGCAAACCCTTGGAGGTTGTAGAGGAGTACAAGTATTTAGGAATTGACTTTCACTGTAGGTTTAGTTGGGAGACATGTAAATCAAAGAGAATGCAAGGATGGTGGAAAGCTTCATACCTTCTTCAGAACAGGTGTAGACAAGTAGAACTATGGGATTGGAAGACTAAGAAAACCCTCTTTGGTCTATTATTGGTGCCATTTATCCTCCGTGGTTGCAAAATATGGGGGTGCAATATGTCAAGCCACAAATAACAACAAATAGAAATAATTCAAAAACACCTAATCACAAGTAACCTCAAAGTCAAATCAACATTCCCATATGATATCCTTTTAGCGGAGGTTGGTATGTTTCCAATTGAGGCTTCAACGATCATTCATTTGCTAAGTTACTTGAAGAAGGTTGAAAATATGGATAAGCATTGGTGACCCAAATTGGTTGTTGAAGAAGAGCTAAATCGCCAGAAAAAGACATGGATGAAGCAAAACAAAAAGTGGTTGGGCAAATGGGACATACATTTGCATGATTTACCTCACGCTCAGGAGGAGATAAAAAGGTGGGGGTGAGAAAAATTTAGGATTGCCATGTAGACAAAGTAGGTAGGCAAAAAAAAACATATTATGCCAATGAATTTAACCCAACGCGGAAACATGATGATAAAGGGTATTTGAGTTCCTCAATCAAGAGAACAACTAAAATTTTAATTACTCAGCTGAGGACTAGCTCCCATCATCTAAGATGTGAAACTAGTAGATGGGCGATCCCTAAATAAGTTTGGGAAAAACAAACTTGCATTTTTTGCAACAGAGGGGTGATAGAAACAAAATGACATTTTATCCAAAAATGTGTAGCATATAAAGTTATTTGTCGTTACTTTATTAACAATGTAAAGACAAATAATCTCAGTAAACTTTTTGATGAGACAAAGCTTCACAAAACGACGACTTTCTTACTCAAAATCCTCAACAACAAATCAACGTAAGAAAATCTGAATATGAATTAATTAATAGTCCCTTAGACTGCCCAACCTTATGGAAGTAATTCAATTCAATACTCTTATAATCCCACGAGGTAAAGCAACATTGATGTAGACCATAACTCCGAGGAATATGAATGATCTTATAA
This sequence comes from Pinus taeda, assembly GCA_000404065.3. Taxonomy (NCBI): domain Eukaryota; kingdom Viridiplantae; phylum Streptophyta; class Pinopsida; order Pinales; family Pinaceae; genus Pinus; species Pinus taeda. Next base: position 3,414 of record APFE031529348.1, on the reverse strand, counting down.
TCCCACGAGGTAAAGCAACACTAATGTAGACCATAACTCCGAGGAGTATGAACTAGCAATTGTCCCAAAAGGTACAAAGAGAGGCCGATAGGATTATTAAAAGGAAGAAACATCTATAGATAGTCAAGCATATATAAAGCTCACTAGTGACGAAGGCAATAACCATGATGACCATTCCATACCAGCACATTTTATTAAAAGAACAAAACCAAAACCAAACCATTCATATTTAAATAAAAAGTAAATTATAGCGTTTTACATGGTAAATGAAAAGTGGCGAAATTTGTGATTTGCAAATATTAAAACAAAACACTTACATTGCTGGTTGACACTACAACTAAAACATTAACTAATTGTAAGATGCTTTTCCTAAACATTATTATTATTATTTTTAATAAAATTCATTTAATAAAAATAATTTATTTATTATAGAATTAAATATTATTAAAAATTTGAATAACTCATTTTAAATTCATATATTCTATTTTCAAGATTTTGGGAGAATCTTCTTGAAATAAGTAAATGCAATTGCTTGTATAACTAATTGAAATAAATTTTTTTTTATTAAGTAATTGATTTTAAAATTAATATATTTATTACTCATTTAGCCTTATATAAACCCACGATACCCTCATATCAACCTCAACAATTTGCAAGGAAACTTCGCCTCGTCTATAGATGAACCAAAAAATAGTCTTGTGCAAATGGATATCTTTGTGTAGAAGGATGAATTCGGACCTTAGATTGTATTCTTTGAAGTCCAAACCCTTGCAAGCCTCATAAAAGGTCCATAGAAGTCTATTAAAAGAGAGCAAAATAAGGGACAAAAAGCCCACTCAGTTGATTCCAAAATCCCAACAAAAAAACATAACCAAAAACATAAAAGATAAACCCAATCAACTCCAAAAATGTGACATATTACTACATGTGTGCGTGATGACATAGACAATTGGTTTTCACATTGTTGTTGTTTTGGGGAGAGTTTTCCCTTATCACATCTTTGCCTTGAACTTGGGGTGAGCCTTTGGGATTTCTACATCTGGGTGGAAACAATATCCCTCTACAATTGGTTTTTTCTACCGAGATATGTTATCTATTGAACAGTTGTATTTGTAATTTATTAGAAGTTTCATGGTGTTGTTTATGGTTATTTTAATTTTGACTTAAAAATACACGCATATATTTCCTTCCATTTTCTTATGCAAAAAGGCAAATACAACATGTTGGAAAAAAATTATGTGCTCCAAAGAAAATTGTATTCTAGGAGCTTCAATTTCATTTCTTGGAAGTTGGAAACATATTTTGAAAATTTAAATCCAAGAGCTTCAACTTCATATATTGGAATCATATTTTTAGTTGAAGAGCAAATAAGATACAGAGTTCATGTTCCATTCCCCAAGGATAGAGTTCCGAACACATTACAAGGATCTATCAAACTGAACTTAATAAATATCATAAAGGTAACCTTAACATGACTTGATCAAGAAGGATGTCCAGAGATCACTATCATTAAAATTTTATATAGAAAGAAACCATTAACAATTTAAAATTGAAAACTTCAATATTTGGAAATACAGAAGCCCTTACTTTCAACTCCCAAGAGGTTTTTTTAGAAAAATGTAAATAGCGATGGATAAGAGAAATTTGCAAAAGACAAATGAATCTGGAAAATACAAATTTGCAACTCCATGGGATACCTGGTTAACTATGTGGACGAGCTGAAGACAAAAAGAACCATGTTTGTCATGATTTCATACAATATCTTTCAACTTGGATAAAAAAACCAAAATATGGCTTCTTATCAATTGTAATCTTGACATTATTGGACATGGTAAATTGATATTGGAATTGGATTTTTGTCCATATCTGCAAATTTCTAAGCAATTGAGGCAACCCATCGTGAGTGTCTGGAGCATCTTCCAAAGCTAAACATCCAAATGATATAAAACTCAAGTATGTGAATGTGACGAAAGGCCAAAATGCTGACATGTTTTTGTTGTTTAATGTAGAAGGAATCTTGCCATTTGGGCTATTGCAAAACACAGAGCGTTTAACCAACGAAAAACACAGAGCAGTGGACCATGTACTCGATTATTTTTTGTTCATACCACAGAGAACTGTTCTATCAAGTACGCGAACCCCTGTTCTGGGGTATACTGCATTCAATGGAAAAACAACGCATCTCAACTACCTGCTTAACCATTCAGAAAACAGAAAATGCACCGTGTTGTTGATGCCTTAAATTTAGTAGACCTTGGCCATACTATGTTATGAAGTATGGCTCTGCTGGCTATCAGATTATTTTAGGATTGTGAATTTGGACACCAAGGTTTAGATTATTTCTTTATTATGGTGGTTGTAATGAATGAATTTATATTTCATTCATTCTTACTGCATCTGGATAAATGCCCTTACTATTTTTTCAATAGGTTGTTGTAAACATCGACCTATCTAAAGTGAGAAACGTTTTTCTTTATAAAAAATGTTGTTGGTTGATTCATAAAAGCCAAAACAAAGAGCAGTGGACCACGTACTTGAATACTTTCTGTTCATACAACAGAGAACACTTCTATTAAGTATGCAAACCCTTGTTTTGGGGTATACTGCAGGCAATGTAAACACAACTCAGTTCCATACATGGGTTACAAGTTTACTCTAAGGCATGGTCATTGAGAAACCTCAATTTGTAAATTAATATAAGTCCCATCACCCTATTTACTGTCCCTAAATTTTTTAATGAAATTAGATTTGAACTGAGTACAAATCCCATGTTTTTCAAATGTCCAGTCATCCAGCAGATCTGGTACGCTCTGTCCAATTTTTTTGATTTTATACTGACAGATTTTGACTCTCCTAGTGCAGCACTCATTTGGTGGAGCAATCAGAAAGGCAACAGAAGATTTCTCATCCTCATTTTCTTATGGTCGGTTTGGAAATGGCGAAATGAACATGTTTTTAATGAATCTGCCAGGCCGTCATCCGCCATCATGGACAACATCATGACTGAATGGCACAACATATATGGAACATAATTTCTATACACAGTTTTGTATTATTATATGATCTAAAAATCCCCTATGAACACCATCTTCACTAGTTTCACTGATATATCTCCTCATTCTCAGCATATGATATCTATACTCATATACACTTATGTTTTCCAGATGATATATATACTCCACGACGAGTATCATTTTTGTAATTATATGAACTCAATATAATATATCTCGATTTTTTTCTTCTGAAAAAAATCCCATCTCGGCATCTCACTTCTTCTACCTAAACTCTTTAGCGAATCTAGAGTCTATCTGCATAGCAAAACTGTGTTCTTGGCAATAAATATTTCCCTTCATTATTGGATAGAGAATATGCAGATCACCTTGACAAGAATGGAAAATTCAGGATACCGAAACA
>APFE031529346.1:109168-123580 GCA_000404065.3 Pinus taeda | reverse complement strand
ATGTATTGTAACATTGAAAGGAACATAATGAAAAATCAAGCTGGTAGTCCCGGTTTTGGGATCTAGTGGGAAATCTCTGTGTATATGTGTTTTATGTGTTATGCTATCGCATTTTTATTTTTCTTGTGATTTAGAATTCGTATGCAGGTAATTTCTGTACGGGGTTAAAAACAACAATCAATACTTCCCTAAAGGCCAAGGCCCTATGTTGTAAATGAACCAACACAAAGAAGCTAGTATTCGACTAGTGTGTTGCCAAGTGTTGTAGTGGTTGCAACACCTTCCAAAATTTTGGCTTGCATCCAAATTTTAGAGCCTTCCTTGGTTTTTCCTTTGATTTCTTCTAACACTTGAGTTCACCCCATGAGCTCTTGTGAAGTCTTTTTCAACTTTTGCTTGTTTGATCGGTGATCATCTTTTTTCATGTTGATTGCCTTATCATGATTCTGATCTTATTTTGATGAGTTTGAAGGTTTGTCTTTGTGTTTTTGGGTTGTCTTCACTATGTAAACACACGTCGTACTCACACACAAAGTTGTATGAAATTTCACGCAAGTGTCGTCATGGTCATCCGAAGGTCTATCACAAGTGTCGCGCTTGTCTCTCTCTTCTCTAAGACAGTCTCACCAAGGGCATGTTTTATCTTGTTTTCATGGTGGTATTTTTTGTCCCGTCATCAAATATGCTAAGTGTATGATCACAATTTCATTCTACACAAGTTCACTTGCTTTCGACACAACCATTTTTCCTGAAAATCTTAACGACTGAACAACCCTCTTCCACCAGACCCCAACTGAGCTGCACTACAAAGTCTCATCCCTTAATGACCCTGCTCTACAATCGGAATTGTGCAGTGCTTAAGGTTGTCTGTTAGGTTAGCTGCACTGTGCAATCCCTGATGTGAGTAGGTTTTCCACCTCCCAAAATTGCACAAAAAATTCCTCCCTGTAAAATTAAACTACGCATTTCTCAGGCACAATCATCAACCCTCCTTCTTTCCTACTGGAAGTGTGCACTACTCTAAGACCTGGGTTTTCACTACTCCCAAAACTGTGAAGACATGCCTAGCTGGTCATTTGTTGCATTTCTCTGCACCATTCTTAGAAATTGTGTAGAATTTCCCAACTAAATCTTGTTGCCTTACTCTGCATTGTCTCCAGAAATTGCACAGACATCTCTGATAGTTCCTCTACTGCTTGTCCTGCATTGTTCCCAGAAATTGCATAGTCATGCTCAACATGTCCCTCTACAGCCCTGATTTGTCTTCCCTCTGGAATTCTGTTGCCATGACCAACAGTCCCTCTACAACCCTACTCTATCTTCCCTATGGAAACTATGTAGAACTGACCGATAGTCCCTTTATAGACCTGCTTTTTCCTCCCTCTGAAAACTGTGTAGAGGTGGCCCCCCTGAGGGTCCCACCTTGCAGCTGACACTGGTGACTTCCACTACACAATCCTGCCTCCCATTGATCACTATGTAGTTTTTCCTGATAGTGCAAGTTGTCCTCCTAGATTGCCTCATTCCATCCTCAGATGTGCTCTGTGTTTTCTCAGTGAAGTTATCCTCCCTCCTTGTCACCCGGAACATGAGAACGATGCATCATGCTAGACTAGGAGGTTTTGGATTAGATGTCATCTTGTCATGAGTGAATTGAAGGAACAAGTACACTAGTAGATCATGGCAAGATGATGAATGGGATGAAGAAGGAGCACACACGCTATAAGACTTGCTTGCACCTGGACGAATGTGCCAAGCATATGAAGCTACAAGCAAAAGGAACACATGCATTGAACCATCAAGAAATACCAAAACCATCGAAGACCCCACAACACTATGCCATGCAAAGGAGAAGACAAAGCACACCAAGAGTAATCAATCATTTAGTAGCACAACAGCTTGACATGGACACCACAGTCAGCCAGTACATGTCAGCAGTGTCATGTCGAGTTGTGTCATGAGCTGTCTCAGCCACATCACCATTATGGGTCATATCAGTTGCAACTGAATGTAATGTAACCAATGGACGCACATAGAAGTTGAAGAGCCATGTCAGTTGAAAAGTCATGGGAAGTTGAAAAATCACGAGGGTAGACTAAAAGTCACAAGGGTCAAGCATCACTCTTGGTTATATATACCCCTCCCATTGTATGAGAAAGGAATTTTCATCTTGGCTCCTCCCACATAGCCTTTAGAGTTTGTAGTCTGTTCTTTGAGGAGCGAGGAGTGGCTCCAATGTCCCACTACCGGGACTAGTGATGTATGGTGTACATAAGTGTCTTTAGACTTTTTCTTAATTCAAAAGCCTGTTTCAGGCCAGCACATTTTCACACATGTTTTGTAGATTTTGGTATGACTACTCTTTAGACATTTGTAATGCATTTTTGCTTAACCTGTACTAATATAGTTGAACTACTTTGGTTATTTTAATAATTACATTGTTGAAGATGTGTTGTATTGTTTATCGCTATTGTCTCGTCCCTATGGACTACTCCCCATGACATTACATAGACCATTCTCATTTTTCTTGGTTATAATAACCATCACCCCCATGTGGACTACTCCATTGGATGGTGTACATATTTTCCCTTGCACTTTGGTTTTAATGGCTGCCACGTCCATTGTGGACTACTCTGCTAGACGCTGGACAAACCCTTGTTGTTTTTTCGTGTGTCTCTCCCTAGGTGGTACTAGTACCTCTCATCTAGAGGCTCACTTTTACCATCTCCCTTACAGTAAGAGAACCCGAACACGAGTTACATTACACACTCACCAGACATAATCACCTCGCTTTTTGAAGATATAAGCATAAAACTCCCATGTGATGAACATCAAAAGCTAAGGAAAATATTTAAGATAATGGCAACTAGCCATCGTACCAGATGGGACTACTACACCAAACCGTTCGAGGCCTAGTTGGGACTTCATAATGGGGAGATCCCCTTTGTTGGTGGGTCTAGCACCATCAAAAATATTCTAAGATTGAGCATCCATTATATGTACTAGTCTTTAGATACCCTATCATCAATCATATGTTCATGATACATCTTTCTTCTCAAAATATTTTTATACATAATGCATTATCTCCAAAAAGTACATGTTTAATATATCACACTTCAGCCTTTCAGTATAAGAGTTAAGATCACGTATTTCCCTTACTTGGCTAGGTCTTTCTTTGTACCATAATCTGAGTTGTCATTTATTCTTGCCATATCAAGATAATTCTTATGCCATTAATCAATATTACCATGAACATGTTATTTGAAAACTAAATAGATTCCTTTAGTCGTCATAGCTTCCTTTAAAGGTTTCTTACAATCATGTGATTGGTTCAATCTTTTTATCTTCAGGTTACACAAGGATTTAGTCTTATATTATTGAACCAAAGAAAGCTTAGTTATAAGTATTGCTACAGGCTTGTACTTGGCCGATATAGGATTTTGGCAAAGGGACTTGATCTCAATCAAAATCACTGTTATCAAGGTTGGATGACGGTTCATACCTTTTATTTCATGTATTAGCTGCAGACTTGATCTCTTGTAGATCTAAATTCACCACAAAATATCCTATTACTTTTAATGCTTGTTTAGATCGTCAACAGTTCAATTTTTCCATTTATCATCAATGCAATAGTATAGTGCCTTCCATATGACATTGGCTTGGATATTCAAGAAATTAATGTACCAAAAATTTATTTTTCTTCAGGAGCTCACACAAGAAAAGTGTAATATTTGAGGCTTCTTGGATACTATGTAATTAATACTAAGGTATTTTGGCCTGCTTGAGGTTTCTCTGCCTTAGTCACTGAATTTTATATTTTTGTCATAACATGTTAGCTTTTGATCCATCATGATGACCTTGAGAAATTATGTTTACTCCTTAGTCTGGTGGTCCTTTCTTACCTTGGTATGAACAACTTATTTAATGAGCTATAATATAACTATTCATTGCAATATTTATGAGATTTTTCAGCCTATTGTATCAGAATCTGAGGTTGTTTTGGATCTCTTATAATTTAGCTTTGAAGTCTCTTGGACCCTTATTGTATAGTCCGAGTCTCAATTCGACCTTATTGAAAACAGATTTAGATGTTGTGGCCTAACTGTTACCAAATTAAGACATCTTCAATCTTGAACTTTTTCAATATAAGGAGTTCAGTGTTTTGCATCTTGATTTGAGGTTTATTTTGTAGGTTAATTTGAATTAAGACCTTTTCCAATAATCCTTATACCTTAAGAATGAATACTAGTCCTTGATCAATTTCTCTGAGGCAAACTTGACATTTTTTGGCCTTTTTTCATTTGGATTCTAAGGTCATTTTCTTTCTCATACTTCAGTGGTTTGTATAAAACATGATAACAAGTCAAGAATTCTTAGTCTACTTCCTGAAGCCTTCTCTAAAATAGTCCTAAGGTCTTTCTCAATTCGGCCTACAAATATTTTGAACTTTAAGTATGCTATACTTAAGAGAGGATTAAAATATTTTATGAGGCAAATTTGGCCCTATTGAATTCACATTACAAGCTAAATATCTCAACCTTTTTACTTAATCATCACATAAATCCTTTTATTTTATCTTAGGATTTTCTAGGGCACAACAGGTCTTGGTTTCTTCTAAAAATATTTCCAACCATAGATTGACTAAGGAAAGAACAAACCCTATAGAGCAAGTTGACTACTCTTCTACCCAAGCTTTGATACCATGTTGATTTTTAGGGATATGCTAATATGATAATTACTCGTGATTTCTTCCATTAATCTTTCCTTCATTTACATTCATCATAAATCAATTACGTAGAAGATCTCAACAGTAGAAACATAAATGATAGTAGAGACAGCCAAAGACAAGAGACAAGTATTTAACCTAGGAAAACCCACTGTTGGTTATGATTGGACTAACCCAAGTTTTATCTATATTGCGTACCAACAAAACCCTCAATCACTGGCTTTTTCGGCAATGACCTGCAAGCAAATCGCAGTCTCACCCGAAGTGACTATGGGAGGAAGCAGAACTAGGTATCTGCAACCTTGAAGGATGATGTGATATGGTGTTTTATATTATTTTTTATTCTTAAAATTCACTAATCACTTCACCGCATTCATTTAATGATTTAAACACACCATATAAAGCCATAAATCATCATTGTATTGAAATAAAGTGCAACTATAATAAACTGCTACACTACAACAAATAATAAGTAGATATACACATGAAGACACCAAATTACCGTGGTTCACCCAAATGTAGGGCTACTTCCACAAGAATTGTTGCGAATATAATGATTATTTATACAAAAAGTAGTTCTTGACTTTCACACTCAGTTACAGGTTGTCTGCGCACTCAACTGCAAACTCAGGCCTCTGCGCACTCAGCTACAGAGCCTCGCCTTCTTTTCCCAAACAACAAATCACAAAATTTCAACCATTTAATTCAAGATGTGATGTCTCTCTTCTTTATTATTGATCCCTAATTATACTATTACATCGAGGGATATATCATCAAAATACCATGGTCCATATACCATGGACTCCCTAAAACAATCTAAGCTTTCTAAAAACCATTCATATTTTACAACATTTCATTCTTTTTAAAAAAAGGAGGGGCTTCAACCCACTCCGACACCCTTATACCACGTCATATATTCCAAATGTTTCGCTACGCGGTCCACTTCGCACTTCGCTCCACAAAACACAAAGTTTTTATCAAAAACTAGGCCAAGTTTGGTTACGCCCAACATGCTCCCAACACTCACATGTGATTCATCCCGAGTCACTCAGCTGCTTTGCCTCTGGTTTTTTCTACAGTACCGTTGTAAGTATTGTTGAACTACTGTAGGGTATCTGTGAACTGCTTTTCTTCATTTCACACCTTTTCCAGTAGTGCTTCCATCACATGTTCTATAACCTTATGCACCATCGTTGTGTCCCTCTGGCAAATCTCTTGAAGCTTCTCATCTATTGCCTGCGAAAGTTGGAGAGCCTCATCCTACCATGGTTGAGTCCTCTTTGCTAAAACCCGTTTTTCCTTCTTCAGTTCCTTAATATTCTTCTGGAGGGATTTACCCTAATTTATTTTGGAGATTATCTGCGAGATTGGTAAGGTCTTCACAGATGCTTGAATCTCTTCTCACTGTTGTTTCTTCTTCTGAATCTCTTCCTTTAGTCTCTGTACATTTGGATCTTCTTGCAGTGAAGTCAAAATTTGTAAACTCTCGTCTAACAGTTTTCCACAGTATGCCACTGTTGCGGAGATGCTGGCCATTGCAATCTTTAGGTCAGTCTCCCTCTTCTCTCTTACTTCCCGCGGTGTAGTTGGCTGTAGCTTCATCTATAGCTCACTAATCTTCATTTCATATTTAAATTGCAAATCTCTAATTTTCTGCTTGTATCCTTTCACTGCAAGGTCGAGCTTCACGACCTTGTCCTCTACTAATTCTTCTTTGCAGACATCAAGGTCTAGAATCTGTTTACATGTTGCTTCAACCACCTCTTTAATCATTTGTTGTTGCTAAACTGCTTGATCTCTCTCTTGGATCATCTGTTCAAGCTTCTGCTAAAGTGAAGTTCGCTCTTTTTATACCTAAATGTTCAGATACAAAGTGTGTTGTTCGCACAACTTCAACTCCTCTATTATTTCCAAGTGCAGCTTATGTAGTCTTGGCAATGGTATCTCTATGATGTTCATGTTGAAATGCTTCCACCCTTTTTCTTGTTGTTGTACCTCGAGGGATTCAAACTATAGTGCTTCGGCTGGTATTGATGCTAAGATCGTTGCAAGTGTAGGCTCTATTTTCCTTTCTTCTCCAATCCTCTCCACTATCTGCGTGGGTTGTCTAACTATTTGTGCCAAAATTTTAAGTTCTGCAATATGCTCCTGCACACCTTTGAGAAGTGTGTTGTAATGATCTTCCCACTTATTCCATGATTCTGCTGTCGTCTCATGTATCCTATCCCCAATCTGTTCCAGGTCCCCATCAGTAAGGACTGTTGGCATGATATCCTTCATCTTATTTTCCTTCTACTTCTTCTTGATCTTTGTGGTAGCTTCGCCTTGTGCCTTCCTCTTTTTTGCGATAGATTGTTCTATCTCTATCTTTCTAGACTCCTTATTCTACTCATCTCCTTCAGGAGGATCTTCATGACCCTCGCCATGTTTCTCCTCTTCCTCTTATTCCTGCTAATCCTTATCTTTGTCCTTTTCACTCACTTCACCATGTTGTGAGGTATCCTCTTCTGTCACATTATCTTCTTCCTCTACCTCTAGCGCAATCATCCATTCTGCTCTGCGAGGAGATCATCTTCTATTACTAAGTATGGAATGGGATGCCATTTCTTCTTTGCGGCTCAGCAAGCCTGTATATGTACTTTGTGAAAATCGGCCTTGAATTTCGCAAAAACGTTATACTATTCATATAGGCTCGGTGACAGACAAGGATGTTGGTTCACTAACATATGTAAATCCATGTGATATAACACGAAAAACATCATGTTCTCTATTGCTCGCGATGTTTGAGTGGTGTACATCTGAAGCTATCGAAGGGAACTGGGAATCCTCCTGCTCTCTCCATGCCAACATCACTATAATCAAAATTAACCATGCATAATGAAGTGTTGTACATTTTTCCTAGACCTCGCGGTAGTCATCCATAAATTCTTTGCAAAGGTATTTGACCCAGTTGTAATGAACCCCATTGGTGCATTACACAGCTAACGAAACCACCGATGTAGGGACTTCATTAGCTTGACACTTTCTCATGATCTTCCTAGCCAATATGTTTGCTGCGAAGTGAACTTCTTGGTCATTGATTGAATTTATATCATATCCCCTCTTTCCTTTTGTTAGACTGAACTTATTTGCTTCATGTTGTCGGCTATGGTGTGGTCTTGATCTTTTCCAAAGAATTCTTCCTCCCTTGATATGGAAGTCTAGTGATTCTCCATATCAACATTGGATCTATAGGGATATTATTTCTCATCCATAAGCATCCATCGTGCACCAACATGAGCAACTGTCGCACACACGTCGTGCTCCCCGAACTTCTGCAGAAATGCTGCACATTTAACATGTTGATCAATCTTGACTACACCAATCCATTTTCCCATTGTTGTGGCTCTTACCTCATCACACCACTCTCCGGGTAGTTTACTTGTTTTCGATATCTATATGGTGCAAATTGTGGGTATTTATTCTTGTCGTTGAAGTTGTAGTCTATGAACTTCAGTTGCGATATTTTCCCAAGTAATTCCCTAGTAAATGGTACTTCCTCTAGCAATAGGGGTGTGAAGGTGCCAAACTTCGCATCCTTCGAGTCTTTCACTGGTTTAGAAATTGATTTTCTCGATGGAATGTATGGTGGTAGAGGTGATGGAAATGTTGCACCATCTGTTTCCATCTGCTCTACATGCTTCACTTCTTCCTAAATGTCTCTAACTTGCTTGACTTCTTATTGAGGTTCAACAGGTTTCTTATCTTTTTTCTTCTTTGCTCTCTCTTCCTTGGTTGGTTTCTTCCATGGAGTTCTCCGTTGTTTTTGTGATGATGTTGTTGCAGTCGTACCAACTTCCATGACTCCAGATAATCCCTATCATGAAAATTACAAACAATTTCTTCCCAAGAAAACTCAGACGACATATGACAACGATAATTTCTGTAACTTCTTTGCACTATCAACACTCGAACTCTCAATTTAACAAAATTCAAAATCTAGGAAGGACATGACCTTTTCTAGTAATTCTAAATATCTAATCCCATCATTAGCTTATATTTTATCAAGATTGTGCTCATTAATTTCATATCTATCCTTAGATCTTTTTCAATTTGTCGTCATAAATGCAACTTTCTGTGTGTTTTAACGTTAAATTTTCCCTTTCAACGGTCACATTTTTTCATTGAACTTCGACGCATCCCATATTGTAGCGAAAAACCATTCTTATGTCGCAGCTCCTATGTACTTCGACATTCCAAACTGTAGTAAAGTAAATCCCTACGTCGAAGCTCTCTGCAACGTAGTTTATAGTCCAGTGATCACTTTCAACTGTAGGTGTCCCTAAGACTTTTCTCCTTTCTTCTTTAGATCGAGGTTGTAGGGATGGGGTTGTCCCTGTACAACTTCAACCTACTGCTACTTACTCTTCCTTGGATTGATTCTCCATTTAAATTTGCTAATTGAACTACACCTCCATCAGTGATTTGCTTGATAATGTAGGGGCCCAACCAATGCATCTTGAATTTTCTTGGAATTTTCATAAACTTACTATCATAGAGGAGAACAAGGTTTCCTATATGGACCTTCTTCTGCTTAATATGTCTATCATGTCAGGCTTTTTCTCTTGATTTTTGTACCTTCTGATGGAATCCTTATATAAATATGTCTTCTTCCAAAGCAAGCAACTGTGAAATTCTTTCCACCATTATATCAAGGTCTTCCATACCTATAAAAGTTGAAATCCTCAAGCTCGACATAATGTATTCCATGGGCATCACAACTTCTTGCCCATAAACTAATATGAAAGGTGTCTGACTTGTCAAACTTTTACATTTGGTCCTATAAGCCCATAAAATTATTGGGATTCTAAGGTCCCACTCATATATGTTCACATTACATACCTTAGTTAGTGCATTCTCCAAAATCTTATTAAATGCTTCTACTATTCTATTGGCCTGAGGGTGATAGTGGGTATTGTTTTGATGATAAAATTGGAATTCCTCAGTCAATGTTTCAATAGTTTTATTCGGGAAGTGGGAACCTTGGTCACTCATCAAAATCTTTGGACATCAAAATCTAGACAATATATACTCAAAAATAAACTTCGATGTAGTCTCTACACTACAGTCCCTTATTGGTTGTGCTTGGCCCATTTGGCCAAATAATCAGTTGTTGTAGTTATGTACCTTCCACCAATTCTCTTTCCAAGTGGGTTGATGTGTCCAACAAAATCAATATCCCACCTATTAAAGGCCTACAATGTAACTTGTGGTACCAATGAAATCTCATCTCTTCTTGAAGGTTTTCATATTTTTTGACACATATCACATGCTTTGCAATACTCCTTCACATCTTTATGTAGTGTATGCCACCATAATCTTGCTCTCAGAATAGTTTGCGCAATAACTTTTCCTGCATAGTGTCGACCAACTGTGCCACCATGAGCTTCTGCTAGAATCATTTGTGTTTCATCTTTAGGAACATATCTACGCAGTATTTCATCGAGTCCCATCTTATATAATTGTTCTGCTATTAATGAAAATCTAGTTGCCTTAACCACTAATATTTTTTTCATGTAGTATACTTCGACGGAGCCATCCCTGTGGTAAAAAACTGAATGATATCTACAAAATGGTCATCTTTAACTTTGATTGCAAATAATTGCACATCAGGGAGATTATCCTCTATTCTGGTTGGTTATTCCCCTGTTTCCAATCTTGATAGATGGTCAAGTCTTACATTCAGTCTTCCTAGTCTAATAATGATTTCAAAGTCATATTCTTGGAATAGAAGTAACCATATGAAAATATTTCCTCCTAAGACAGGGTTATTAACCAAATACTTCAGTGCAAAATGATTTGTAAACATTTTAAAGTGCGATCCCAGGAAATAGTGTCTAAACTTCTGCAAAGAATACACCATGGCCAATCCTTCCCTTTTTGTAGTAGTGTAATTCTTTTCCAATTTAGATAACTTTCTACTTGCAAAAGCTATAGGATGGTCAATATCTCCTACACCCGGTTGTGCCAATACTACTCCCAAAGCTATACAAGAGGTATGCACATGGACATGGAATTCCTTATTCCAATTAGGGAACACTAATATAGGTGAAACTACCATTTTTTCTTTTAATATTTCAAGGCTCTTCTGACATTCTTCATTCCACTGAAAAGTTACATCCTTCTTTAACAATTTCTCTATAGGCACAGTGATCTGTGCACACCCCTTGATAAAGTTCATATAATACTCAGTATGTCCCAATGTAGTGTGAAGCTATCTTATTGTCTTAGGTGGAGGCAAATTCACAGTGATGGCAATCTTAGAAGGGTCCACCATTAGTCCTTGCTTACAAACAATGTGTCCCAACAACATGTCAAAAGGTACATAAAATATTCACTTCTTTAAGTTCAAAGAGATATGATATTGTCTACATGTGTTAAGCGTAAGTGTTAAACTTCCAATATGTTTGCTTAGCAACCCAAATACTGTCCAATCATCAAAATATACCTCTAAAAATTTGTGAATATATTCCTTAAAAGATGTAACCACCACTCTAGAAAATATAGCAAGGGAATTCTTTAATCCAAAAGGAATTACTGTGTATTGATATTAGCCCCATTATGTAGAAAATGCTGTCTTATGTCAATCTTTAGGTGCAATCCTAATCTCATGATAACTTGAAAATCCATCTATAAATGAGTAAGCTTCCTGACCTCCTACATTTTCTAGCACTTCATCCATGAAAGGGGTTAGGGAAGGGATCATGTAAACATGCATCATTTAACTTTCTCAGATCCACACAATTCCTAATCTCTTCTTGAGTCTTTTTTTCTTGTACCACCAAAGGACTCACCCATTCTGATTCTTCTACTGGTTCAATAATTCCTACTACTATCATCTTATCAAGCTCTATCTTTACTTTATCCTTATACTTCGGGTTCAACCTATAAGGTATTTGTTTGAACAACTTCACATCATACTTAAGGGGAATATTCATAACTCCTAAATATCCTATTATACCCTTCATTTTTGAAAACTTAGTGGGAAATAGTTCTTGGTATTCATGAAGTAACTCTGTAACTTTACTGACTGTCTCTTCATATCAATAGTCTCCTATCGCTTTAAACTTAGGTTCCTTCTATGATCCTATTTTCACCTTATTTGTCTTAAATGGCTTCATTATATCTAGTATTTATAACTCAGATCCAGTTACTTCGTGGTATCCTTCTAATTCTACTATGTCGAATTTGTGAGGATCTTTTTCTTCTTTTGTAGTAAGGTTATAGCATTCTAGTGCATTTTCTATCTACGCAACCCAATCAGGTTGTTGCCATTGCAATGGGTTTGCATTCTCAAATATCTTCTTCTTAACTGTCTGAAGAGCCAAATCTATGTATGGTCAATCATCCTAAAAGTTGAATGTTAATACAAATCCATCAACCATGTTTTCCCAATTTACTGTACCATGTCGAAGTTCTATTTCTAAGTATCGGTCGTTAGGGATTGTCTCTAATTTATGTATGAATCCATGTACCCATTCTTGTCATGGAATCTCCTTCCATGTTGTAGTGCATTGCTGGATATGTTTCATAGGATTAGTTTCATCATCATATTTTATCTATATTTTTGTATCTATCTCTCTAAACCTTATCCACATCAATCTTTGACATTGTTTCCAGTCTTCTATATTCTTTTTGTGTGCACCCCACCATCTAGCAAGGGTATCTTTCAGGGCTATATCCAAGGCTAACAACCTTTGATTCTATGGATCCTGTTCTTCATAATCATTAAGAAAAATATTTACATCACCCAAGCCATCATAAGAAGGAAGATTACATATCTCAGATATCATACAACGAATTGATTTGGTAATTCTAGCATAGCACCTTGTGGATACTTCATGCAACCTATTCTGCCAGTTTTCCAACTCTTCCTTTGAGTCTGAGGTACAAGAACTATCATGCTCCCAAGTCAAATTTCCTTATGCAATAGGGTTAACTCAATCATGTTCCTTTGTTGTAATTTGATAGATATTATCTATTTATCTATGCAATATCCTTCTCTAACTGGTTCTATATATCTTACCCCTTCTAATGGATCCAAGGGAACACTTACTCTCATATTATTCCCTTCAAATATCATCTGTCTCTTCTTCAGATTAATTATAGCCATATTTTCAAATGCCCAATCAAGTCTAAGAAATGCATGATAAGGGAACTATCATCAACAATCTCTATTACTTCAAAATCAGTAGTAGTGCAAACTCCTTCAATGCCCACTGTTACACCTAGTCATCTTCCTAAGGGGGATAAGTTTTGTTGATTTGCCATCCTTCATTGAATAGGTGACTATTGTAGCTTCAACTTACCCATTAACTCCCATGTCTTCTTCGTTAAGACATTAACATTAGATCCCATATCCAGGATAACTTGATCCATCTCATATACTCCTATCTGCACACTAACCTCATTTATCTTCCAATTCTCTTTTGCCGATGTAAATTATTGACTGTGTGCATCTCACTTTGCAGTGTTTCCTTCGATGCAAAGGAATCTATATATGCGGTAACAACGCATCTATAAACCATTCTTGATTTGGTAATTCTAGCATAACACCTTGTGGATACTTCATGCAACCTATTCTGCCAGTTTTCCAACTCTTCCTTTGAGTCTGAGGTACAAGAACTATCATGCTCCCAAGTCAAATTTCCTTATGCAATAGGGTTAACTCAATCATGTTCCTTTGTTGTAATTTGATAGATATTATCTATTTATCTATGCAATATCCTTCTCTAACTGGTTCTATATATCTTACCCCTTCTAATGGATCCAAGGGAACACTTACTCTCATATTATTCCCTTCAAATATCATCTGTCTCTTCTTCAGATTAATTATAGCCATATTTTCAAATGCCCAATCAAGTCCAAGCAATGCATGATAAGGGAACTATCATCAACGATCTCTATTACTTCAAAATCAGTGGTAGTGCAAACTCCTTCAATGCCCACTGTTACACCTAGTCATCTTCCTAAGGGGGATATCTTTTGTTGATTTTCCATCCTTCATTGAATAGGTGACTATTGTAGCTTCAACTTACCCATTAACTCCCATGTCTTCTTCGTTAAGACATTAACATTAGATCCCATATCCAGGATAACTTGATCCATCTCATATACTCCTATCTACACACTAACCTCATTTATCTTCCAATTCTAATCTGCCGATGTAAATTATTGACTGTGTGCATCTCACTTTGCAGTGTTTCCTTCGATGCAAAGGAATCTATATATGCGGTAACAATGCATCTATAAACCATTCTTGATGTTGTTGTGGAGCTATGCAAAATCTCACTTGATCTAACAATTCCTTAAATATCTGATCAAATTCCTAAACAAACTTAGTGGGTTTCTGTTTAATTTCTTTTAACTCATTGGTGCACTGCGACTCAAACTTCGGCTTCTTAAATTCTCTTATCAGCACTACTTTAATGTCTGCAAATGTTCTAATTTGATTATTTGAATACTTCATATACCATGTTAATTATCTATCTCGAAGCATCATAATGAGTTGCGCTTTCTTTATATTTTCATCGTTGATCTACTTCGTGTTCCATATAGCTTCACACAAAAACCAAAACTTCTCTGGGTTCTCTGATCCAGTTCCTTTGACAAAGGACAACTTAATATCATCAGCCATATTTCTTCTT
>APFE031529346.1:45624-93315 GCA_000404065.3 Pinus taeda | reverse complement strand
ACTTGTAGCCAAGGCATTGTGTAATAACTCTTGACCTGATTCAATGGATATTAGAGCATAATGGTGGTGTGTAGATGAAAAACCATGTTATATTTATTTCCCAGGAATATGATATAAGCACCACAACAATTACAAGAACTAGTGGAGGTTACTGGATCTATTTAGAACCATAATTAGTAGTATAAAATCTCTAATTAAGTCTCCTAATCATTCTAAAACATTGGAATAAATATATGTAAAAAAATACCTTTTAGGTATATTTTACTAACATTTTATTGAAAAGGAATGGAAGAATGATATTACTTGGTTAGAATTGCAATTATATGAGGTCAAAAAAGGGGAAGACTACTAGTAAAACCATATGAATTTTGAGCACTAATACACATATATCTATTTATTTGGTTATAAAGCATTTGAATTGACCCTCATCCCTTCAAATTTCTCACAATCAGAGGTTAGAAAACTCTTTCTCATGTATAGATTCCCTTGTCCATCAGTTTCATATGGTTATTCCTTCCCACATTAATTGAAAGAGAAATAATATAACATACATATTAGAGAATGAGGGATATAATAACCTATACTCTTTGTGAAAACATCCCGAGGAGACTCTCCCAACATCTCCACTGAAAGGGGATTATTGAATGCTTTCATCCTAATATATTGCATCCCAAACGTAGGTGATTCCAATTATATAAAATTTTTAAAGCATGAGAACTCATGCAACCCTGTATAACCTCACCTCTTTGTAAGCTACTACTACTACATAGTATTAATGGTTGTCATTTTTTTAAGGATCATCCAAAACGCAATATGGGAAACATGTATTGCACTTGCAATAGTTCATAGAGTGCTCTATTTAGTCTCCTTCTCCTCATGGGTGAATTGGGTTTATATTTTTCTTCATATCCATCCATACATGTTTCCTCCCGTAGTTACCATCATACATAGTTGGATCTCTCTGTATGTCTCACTCCTTTTCAAACTCCATATCATGTCATTTCTCCACCTTTTACATGTTTTTTCATAAGAGGATGGAATCATATTAAACCACTCTATGTTGGACCTTCCTCTATGAGATAAATTCTACTTCTTGTTTGGTATTTTTTCCTTACATCCCTATTGAAGCCCAAAATTCTCTTTTTAACAACCTTCCTACACTCTATCCTCCTTTTTTACTCTAATAAATCTAATTGAGCATTAGTGTACAAGTACTTGAACATATTTCATTTCATAAGTTCCATTTTTCTTTATTATTTAACTTAATATATGCATGAGCTACTAAATTGCACAAATTTTGTAGCTAATGAATGATTTTTCGGCAAAGTTGAAGGATCGATAGGTTTTGAAACTCCATTCGAGGAATGAGACATATGGGAAAGTGGCTAAGAGCTGGAATAAACAATTTTTTCTTATATTCATTATCTAGATCGATGATAAAAACACCACATAGGGCCAGTAAATTCGGAAGTCAACCAATGAAGAATGAACTGAAGGAAAACCAGGCGAGCGAGGAAATTAATGAAAGCATATATTTAGCCTCATGATTTTCTTCTCTGATATAAAATCATGAGGAAATCATGAGATGTTATCCTTTCATGATATTTGTAGTCTATGTCGAGTAGGATAGGCTCGTAAATCTCTAAATCATTATTGATAGAGGTTATAAATCTATCTCTCGGCATGGAAAACACAGTCTTTGTTGGGGTGTGTTATATTCTTTCCACGACTAGCACTAGTAGGGAAGTCGGCAGGTTAGAGGGGGGGTGGCTGGCATCCCCTTCATTGCACCAGGTGCAACAAGGGGGTCATAGGGGGGGCAGAAGCTACCTGTATCGAGGGGTTTTAGCGGGGTAGTAGCCCCCATCTACGGGGTCCGGGGTAGCATCCCAGGATTTTTTTTGTACCCTATATTAGGTGGGTGGACCTACCTATGGTTTTTTTCATAGATTTCGCACATGGTGTTTGGGCGTGATGGTTTTCAGTCTATGGTATTTCTTAGATCCGGTCAAAGGAACTATGGCCATTTTCTAATCCACGGTTAATGCATTGGGTTTTATGGATGCTTCAACATGTATATATATGTATTGTAACATTGAAAGGAACATAATAAAAAATCAATCTAGTAGTCCCAGTTTTGGGATTCAGGGGAAAATATCTATGTATATTTGTTTTATGTGTTATTCTCTCGCCATTGTTTATTTTCTATTTTTTAGGATTCATATGCAGATAATTTCTATACGGGGTTAAAACCTAAATTTGGTATCAGATATTTTTTGGCTTCAAGGGGACGCCTTTGCTATCCAGGGTTTTTTCTCGTGCCTGTGCTAGACCCTGTTCAGTGGGAGATCTGCGCGATCAATTCTTATGGTGAAAGAAGATGGAAAATAGTGGAAAGATAGAGATTGAGAAATTTAATGGTAAGAGTTTTAAGTTATGGAAACTCAAGATGGAGGATCTGCTGGAGGGTAAAGATTAGTGGATCGCAGTAGATCGAAGCACTAAACAAATGACAATGCCCAATGAAGACTGGAAGAAGTTGGATCAAAATGAAAATATCACAATACAGTTATTTGTCTCGGATTTAGTATTGATGAATGTATCAGGGATGCTATGGTGAAGGATTTGTGGGACAATTTAGGGACTATGTACCATTCTAAGTCTATGGGGAATAAACTGTTCCTACAGAAAAAATTGTATAACCTAAGGGTGAAAGATGGAGACTCGGTGACGGAGCATCTGAACGCATTTAATATTATGGTAACCTAGTTATTATCTGTTGATATTACAATTTCTGATGAAGATAAGTGCATCAATTTGTTGTGTTCTCTACGAGATTCCTGGGATAGTGTGGTTGTTGCAATAAGTAGCAACACAACTGCCTTGCAGTTTGATGAAGTAGTATCATCCTTGCTAATGGATGAGAATTCACGGAAAAATATGGAGAGCCAGAACGGTGATGCCTTGTCTGTCTGAGGATGTTCCTAGAACAGAAACAAAAACAATCCTCGTGTGGGACATCTAAATGTAGAGGGAGATATCAATCTCTAGGAAAATTGGTAAAGGTGTGTTGGAAATGCAGAAAGGAAGGGAACTCCAAAAGGGACTGTAAATCTAAAGCTTTTGAGAAAGGAAAGGGATCTGATGATGCTCCTTCTAGAGAGAAAAAAACCACCTCAGATGAAGGTGGGCATGTGTAGATGACTTCTTCTTCAAGTACACATGTAGATCATGAGGAATGGATAATTGAATTAAGTGCATCCTTTCACTTCACTCCCCATAGAGAGTGGTTCTGCGAGTATGAGGAATATGATGGTGGTGATGCCTTCTTAGAAGATGACAAGAAGTCTAGAATCATTGGTCATGGAAAATTCATGTTGAAGTTACAAGGTGGAAGGATTAGAACACTTTTGGGTGTTGTGCATACTCCCGCATTAGCCAAAAATCTGGTTTTTATAAGAAAGATGGATGATGTAGGTGCAAAAACAATGTTTGAGAAAGATACCTACAAGATGGTTTAGGGAGCATTGGTATTGATGTAGGGATTTCGGATTAAAAATCTCTACGAGATGCAAGGTAGAATTGTTATTGATGGGTGCAACAGTTTCGTGGTTTCTAAATGTGGAGCAGAAAATTTAGTGGTCTGTAGAGAAAAGACCATGTTATGGCATCAAAATATTGGACATATTGGGGGGAAGGGCCTTCGAATACTTCATGGAAAACGCATGGTAGAAGCTATGTCTAATAACTCTCTGGATTTTGAATTCTATGAAAATTGTGTATATGGGAAGTAGAATCGACTGAGTTTCCCCTCTGGTGGTAAGATGGTGAAACACATGTTAGAGCTTGTGCACAGTGATGTGCTTGGACCTAGGTCAGTTCCATCACTGTGTAAGTCTATGTACTTTGTATCATTTATATATGACCTCTACAGGAATAAATGGATATATTTCCTGAAGAATAAATCTGAAGTATTTAATAGGTTTAAAGAATTTAAGGTTTTAGTGGAAAACTAGACAGAGAAGAAGATAAAGGTGTTGAGGACTAGATAACAATGGAGAGTTTTGCAAGAAGGAATTTGATTAGTTCTGTAAGAAGTGTGGTATAGCACGGAGGAAGACTACTCGATACACACCTGACAAAAAATGGAGTTGCACAAAGAATGAACAAGACATTGATGGAAAGGGAAAGAAGCATGCTTAGTGGTGTCGAGTTAGGACAAGAATTCTTGGAAGAGGTAGTGGAGACTGCATGTTATATGGCCAATAGATCACCTACATCAACATTGGAGGATAAGTCACCACAAGAGGTATGGACTGTTAAGAAACATTCGCTTTCACATATGAGGATATTTGGACGTAATTCATATGTACATCTTCCAAAGGAGAAGAGAAAAAAGTTGGATAATAAATCTGAAAAATGCATCTTTACTTGGTGTAAGGATGGTTTAAAAGGTTATAAGATTTCGAACCTAGTAATGAGGAAGGTTGTGTAAAGTCGAGATGTGGTGTTTAGAGAGTGAAAGACGTTATTAAACATGAAGTGCTACCAAACGAACTTGAGAAGATAGAGTTTGAGATAAAGGAGGAAGAATCAAACTCTATAGCATAAGAGGAATTGTAAGATAAAGAACCACAAACTCTCGTTGTGAGAAGATCAGTTCGAGAAGGAAGGCAACCAGAAAGGTATAGTGCATCTACTTTCTGTTCAATTTTTGCTTTATCTATTACTAATGATGATCCAAAAACTGTGAAGGAAGCAGTAGATTTAGGAGATGGAGAACTCTGGAAAGAGGCCATGGTTGATGAAATGGCATCTTTGCACAAAAATGAGGCTTGACATCTGGTGGAGATTTCGGCTGGAAGGAAACCCATTGGAAAGAAATGGATATTCAAGAAGAAGGTGAATGCAGAAGGAATGTTGGAAAATACAAAATTGAGTTAGTAGCAAAAGATTATTCCTAGATGCTACGAATTAATTTTGGTGATATTTTTTCTCCTGTTGCCAAGGTAGCTTCTATTAGATTACTTTTATTTGTTGCTGCTGCTTTTGATTTTGAGGTAGAACAGATGGATGTGAAGACAAAATTTCTTCATGGGGATATAGAAAAAGAGATATACATGAAGAAACCTGGAGGATTTGATGTGAAGCATAAGAAATAATTGTGATGCAATAAAAAAAAGTCCTTGTATGGGTTAAAATAGTCACCAAGGATGTGGTAAGAGAAATTTGATACATTTATACACGGGCTTGGCTTCACTAGAAGAAAATAAGATCACTGCGTATATTATAAATTAATTGGTGACCATGTTATTTATTTGGTCTTGTATGTAGATGATATGTTGCTAGTCAGAAATGACAAAGAGATTATCCAGGATTTGAAGACCCAATTGCCCTCCAAATTTGAGATGAAATATCTTGGTGCTCCAAACTATATTTTGGCCATGGAAATTAAATGAGATCGGGAAAAGTGGAAGCTCTGGTTAAACTAGAGGAAGTATGCCAATACAATACTTCAGAGGTTTAATATGCCATATAGTAAACGGGCGAAGGTTCCTATTCCTGTAGGTGTAAAGTTATCTAGTAAACAATGTCCCAAGACACAAGAAGAGGAAGAGGACATGTCTCATGTTCCATATGCAAGTGCAGTTAGTACTCTGATGTATGCAATGGTCTATACTAGATAAGACATTTCACATGTAGTGGGAGTATTTAGTAGGTTTATGTCAAAATCATGGAAGGAGCATTGGACAATAGTGAAGCAGGTTTTCAAGTATTTGCATGGCACTAGTGATTATGGTTTGTGCTACCAAGGAAGACCATGATTGGACAGATTTTTGGACATCCATGGATTTGTTGATGCAGACTGGGTTGGAGATCTGTATTAGAGAAGATATACAAGTGGGTATGTGTTTAACCTATGGAGGTGTAGTCAGTTGGATGAGTAAGAGAAAATTTGTAGTAGCGATATCAACTGTTGAGGCAGAATACATGGCAACCACTCATGCAAGCAAGGAAGCAATTTAGTTGTAGAGATTATGTTCAACTATGGGGTTAGTAAATGAGCTATAAGGATACAGTGTGACAGCCAAAGTGCAATTTTATTGGCAAAGAACCCTCCTTATCATTCAAAGACAAAGCAAATTGATGTTCAGTATCACTTTGTGAGGGATATGGCAGAAGAAAAATATGTGTTGTTGGTAAAGGTGGACACTTTCAAGAATACTACAGATGCATTGACAAAGTCTACGAGCATTGAGAAGTTCTGTTGGTTTAGAGAAACAATGGGAATTTTAAGGTTGGATCAATGACTAAGCTCTCTTATGGCCCCTTGTGTGAAGAAAGCAACAAGTGCGAGAATGTTGGGTTGTGTTATATTCTTTCCACGACTAGCCCCAATAGGGATTTTGGGGGGTTAGAAGGGGGGGCAGGTAATGCCCCCTTTGTTGTGGTGAGCACAATGGGGGCGTCAAATGGAGGTTTGAGAGGGGTGATATCCCCCTTCTACAGGGTGCAGGGAAATGCCACAGGAATTTTTTTAGACCCTATATTATGTGGGTAGACCTACCTATGGTTTTTTGCATGGATTTCACACATGGTTTTCGGGAGTGATGGTTTTCAGTCCATGGTATTTTGTAGATCTGGTCATAGGAACTATGGTTATGTTCTAATCTACGGTTAATGGATTGGGGTTTATGGAAGCTTCAGTATGTATATATATGTATTGTAACATAAAAGGAACCTAATAAAAAATCAATATGGTAGTCCCGGTTTTGGGATCCACGGGAAAATCTTCGGGTATATTTTTTTTATGTGTTATGCTCAAGACATTGTTATTTTCTATTTTTTATAATTCCTATGTAGGTAATTTATGTACGGGGTTAAAACCTACAGTCTTGAATATTATTTTGAAAACTTTGTTTTACTGTTATAAAAACTTTGTTTTATTTTATATCCTTTTTGTGCATTATTTTGATGCGTATATACTCATTTGAAGGAGTCGTGTTGTTACCTACATCTGGCATGAGCACCCCCTGAAGTTGTAAGGTTTTATTGTTTTCAATTAACATTTCAATTATGCATTTTATGTAGTGTTTAATTTTTTCATCTAACTATCTAGATTGAATTGTTAATGAATACTTTTGACAGTGATCACACAGTTCATAACAAATCATGTTTTGTTTTAGGATAAATGAGTGATGTTGAGATCTCTTATGCACATGATAATTAGTATGGTACAGTGTGGATGGATTTATGATTTGTAATATAGTTTGAGTTCGGTGAAGAGGATATCAAATTTTCCTATGAACCCTTTGTCAGCCAGGGCTAGGGCAATTTTTATCAGTTGGTCTTTTGGTACGATGATCTCAGGAGTTTGCTCCAGCTTTTTGATGAATTTCAGGATTTCTGGAGTCAAACGTTTCTTCCATTTCCATAAAACAAATCTTCTGAAAGCTTCTTTTGAAGACATAGGTAGGGTGGGAGAGGGATCCCCACGACCTGGTGCACTTATGGCGGTGGCTACGCTCGTCGGCGATCACAAAATGCTAACGTCGTGCGAGAAGAAGCATTGGCCGGAGGAGGGGGGCAAAGCCCGATTGCGGGGATGCTAAGAGTGGAGGTTGAGAGCCCAATAATAGGGGCTGCCAGGCAAGAGGACTGCGGATGACCGCAGGGGCCGAGGAAGCGAGGATGCGGGAGCTCCAGATCAGAACGCGCGTGAGTCACTGGAATAAATTAACAAGCATTTGAAATTGTTAGTGGGGAAGTAAAGAATCTATTTCCAATTATACAAATAACTAATTTGCTCATATGAATAGGATATTTAACTAATCGACTACATATTTCAAATAGCATAGTGTGTAACATTTTCTCTTTGCATATTTTATATAAATGATGGGAGAAATTTTTTGAGCTTTTGTTGCCTTACATAAATTGTTATCTATGAATTTGAGGTCGTATAAAATCACATTATCAGATTCAAAAATGTTTGAAGGGAATCTCTAATTTTTGCATGAAAAAGTACAAAATTGTGAACATAAGTTCATTGGGAGGCCATCCAAGGGAATTCTAGTGTTACGTTCCTTGTTATCAATAGTTAGTATAGGTTGGAGATGAATGCATTGAACATAAAGAAATTTCCATAAACCACTAATTTATGGTTGGTGGTAGTTGCATGGAAACTAAAATTTTTTACAATACTACCAACTTTTAAATGGATTCAAATTTGATAGTTTTCTATTCATAATTATTACTACCTCCCTCACCAAGGACTGTAGCCTTTGCCTTGCGGTCAAAGTGCAGTGAATCTATATTATTTTTATGAACAATATCTTAACTGATTGTCATGATCACAAGTACTCCGTATTTCTTTTAAATGGTAGATTTTTGTTTCTATGACATGTGTATTATGGATATCAAAGCGGTAGCAAAGTGTGGCGTAAATGGACATGATGGTTTCACAATTTCAATATCTATTTCCATTACATTACATAAATGTTAGATTTGGTATGTTCAATTTCTAATTATTGAGCGTGTCATGAGTAGAAATTTTGACACAGGTCATAGAAACGATTGTGATAGAATGGGTGTGAGGAAAAGGTACATAAATTTTTTTGTGCAATGTTTCCTACATTCATATGCATTCAATATCATTGAATTTCATAGGAAAAGGATGTTATTATAGGTGAAGATTTGAAGACTAAAAACATTAGGTTTTTTAACAAATATGTAAACATAATACTAATAGGAGTTTTTTCTTGTGTCGACCTTCTAATGAAAGATTCCATTATGTAGAGGAAGCTTATCTCTATTTTATTTTGAAGAATTTCATTGTGTGGGGCTTATGATAAAAGATTTCATTGTGTGGAGGAAGCAAATAAGAATTTAAAGAGCTTGTGTTGGATTTTGTATAACCATAATTGTAGGAGGCTTTTTCACTATGTAGAGTTGTCCTTATGTGTAACTTAAAATGAAAAGTCTCATTGTGTGGAGGAAGATTATCTCTGTTTTAATTTGAAGAAGAATATCTCATTGTGTAGAAGAAACCAGTGCGTAGGCGGTGAATTGAATGCTAAAGATATTAATATCTATCTCGAGCACTATTTTCTATTAATCAGAGGATAGACATTGAGATGATAAAATATTTGAATGCCAACTACTTGTATGATATAAATATTTTCTGACATGTTTCAGATGCAAAATAATACTTTTTGTTCTGATCAACTATGTATTTGAAATAACAAGATGTGAAATGTTTACTCCTTCAGAATGCCTTCCAAACGTAGGAGTATTGTTGGAGCTTCTGCTGCTTTATAAAAAATGTTATTTTTTAAGCTGACATAGCATAAAAATAACGTCCTTGGCTTTAAATAGTGTCTAAGTGATGTTTCTAATTCGTTTAGGCTCAAGTGGTAATTAGCATGCACTTTTATGCGATTTCAACTCTGGTATAAACTATTAATTCATCATTGATACTGATAGTTGAATAGTATTTTTGTGTATGGTGATAATTTTTTTGTCTGATATTTCCTATTATTTTGTATTTTGTTCAAATATTTTGGTACTTTGATACATTGTAAATGATGGCTAATTAATTTGCATAATTTGTGGGGGTACAAAGTACACCGAAATATAGTTTCTATTTCTTGACCTCTTCAACTCACTTGAATTCGTTGGTTTTCTATTTTGAATGAATTGTGATGTTTATTTCTCTTTGCATTGAATCTTTTGAGATTTCCTAAGTATGATTTTATCATTTATGTTGACTAAATAAACTTCCTTGAATTCGTTGAACATAAAGCTACTAGCATGAACTAATAAATCGTGGGAACATAGTGAACATGAAGCATCGTAAACTTCGAGGTCCTCATAACATATCCACAATACGATACACCTCAAAGGTCCTAAACTTCGATGTCGCAAGATAGAAGGATGGTTGTACATCACCAAACTAAATCTTCATCACTTGGTCTCTAATCTCATTCTTTTTCAAGGCTTGCACACAACCAACGCCACTCAGGTCTTGAGATGATGTCACTCTCACATTATTAGGTCCATATGGCCTTCTCTAGAGCTTCCACATGTTTCCAAGTTATAGTCCGTTTGTCCCTCCAACAAGGTCAATTCTAGCCACCGCGTGGCATGTCACCATGGAGCCATGTCACACATAGCCACATCATCCATCCACATAGCTAGGGTCCCACTAGCTCCAGTGCCTGGCGCAAGTCCATAGTTACATGTTATAAAGGATTTAGCCCATTTTTAAATAACTAAGCTTCCACCGATTTTTGAAGAAACCTCATCCCTAAATCTATGAAATCTATGCCCAATAGCTCAACATTTTAATTATGCTTATATTTTTCATAATTTTATTACCAAAAAAATATTTAGAAATATTTACAAGAGGTGATTTTCCAGAAAGGATCATCACATAGTACTCACAACTAGGTTTCATTTCAAATTTTAGGATTTAGTCAACATTAGTTACACTTGTAGCCAAGGCATTGTGTAATAACTCTTGACCTGATTCAATGGATATTAGAGCATAATGGTGGTGTGTAGATGAAAAACCATGTTATATTTATTTCCCAGGAATATGATATAACCACCACATCAGTTACAAGAACTAGTGGAGGTTACTGGATTTATTTAGAACCATAATTAGTAGTATAAAATCTCTAATTAAGTCTCTTAATCATTCTAAAACATTGGAATAAATATATAATGTCACTTATCTATGTTTTAGTTTGAAGAAGAATATTTCATTGTGTATATGAAGCCAGTTGTGCACATGTGTAGACGGTGAATTGAATGTTGAAAATATTAATATCTATATCGAGCACTATTTTCTATTAATTAAAGGATAGACATTGAGATGCTAAAATATTTTAATGCCAACTATATGTATGATACAAATATTTTGTGACATGTTTCAGATGAAAATAATATTTTGTCTAATCAACTATGTATTTGAAATAACAAGGTGTGAAATTTTTACTCCATAACGCGTTCAAAATATAGGAGTATTGTTGGAACTTCTGCTGCTTCATAAAAAAATGTCATTTTTGAAGCTGACATCGCATAAAATTCACATCCTTGGCTTTCAATAGTGTCTAAATGATGTTTCTAATCCATTTAGGCTCAAGTTGAAATCAGGATGTGATTTTATGTGATGCTAGCTCTAGTATAAACTATTAATTAATCATTGATGGTGATAATTGAAGAATAATTTAGTGTATGGCAATAATTTTTTTGTCTGATATTTCCTATTATTTTGTATTTTGTGCAAAGATTTTTTCTTTTTAATACATTGTAAATGATGGCTAATTAATTTGAGTAATTTGTATGGAGGTACAAAGTACCCCAAAATAGAGTTTCTATTTCTTGACCTATTCAACTCACTTGAATTCATTGGTTTTCTATTTTGAATGAATTGTAATGTTTATTTCCCTTTGCATTGATTTTTTTTATATTTCCTAAGTATTATTTTAGAATTTACGTTATCAATATCAACTAACTTGAATGAATTGAATATAAAGCTACTAGCATGAACTAATAATTCACGGGAACATAGTGAACATAAAGCGTCCTAAACTTGGAGGTCCTCATAACATATCCATAATACGATACACATCAAAGGTCCTAAACTTATACATCTCAAGAGAGAAGGATGGATGTACATCACCAAATTATCTTCATCACTTTGTCTCTAATCTTAGCCCTCTTCAAGGCTTGCACACAACCAACCCCATTGAGGTCTCAAGATGATTTCACTCTGACATTATTACATCCATCTTGCTTTCTTTGGAGCTTCCGCGTGTTTCCCAGTTATAGTCCTTTTGGCCCTCCAATGAGGTCAATTCTAGCCACTATGTGGCATGTCACCATGGAACCATGTCACACCTAGCCACATCATCCATCCACGTAGCCAGGGTCACACTAGATCCAATGCTTGGTGCAAGTCCATATTTACATGTTACAAAGGATTTAGCCGATCTGAAGGTTTCCAACCTTAGGGTCTGCATGTGACTTGAATTTTTCTCCATTAACTGTATTTGGGCACCACCAGACAACCCGAAGTCCCGAGACAAAATTTCCTTATGAATCTTGCAAGGAAAATATCTATCTTAGCCTCTATCTCTCGCCACCACATCTGTGGACATCTCTAAGGTCTTCCTTATGTGTATGACTCTAAGGTGTCAAGATGGGTTTCTCATTTCATTAACTACTAGTAATATTATTGTCTTATCCCCATCCTCCCTGTACACTTTGTTGAATTCATGTGCAACTCCCTCCTAAGCTTGGGGTATAAATATAAATAATATGGATGTGTTGTAAAATTTAGTCTACTCAAGTTATCACTCTTGAGCTTATATATGTAAATATGTATCCGTGAGCCTTTATCAAGGGCTCTCAACATTTGGTGATGCCTATCTATCATGAGATTTGCTGTAGTATATCTGTGTGTGTGTGTGTGCATAGAAGAAATGAATGATCTGTATAAGAAATTTCATAATTCAAGGCCTACTATTACAACTTGTTTTGACACAAAAAGCCAACCAACAACATAGATTTACCCATCTCTTATACTCGGGAAATCAAATTGAATTTAGGCTCATAAATAAGCACAAAGGTTATCAAGTCCTCTTCCCTTATAAAAGAAATAAACCTTTCCTGATCAATCACGTAGGAATTTGACATTCTTATTTGTTAGAATATACATCTTTAACAACAATTACATAACACTCAAAGACACAAAAATTCACCTAAACAAATTATCTTAGAATGAGATTTTTAAAATTAGATTGGGACTTGAACTCTCCACCCAACCCTAGATTGGTATACTATGAGTTTTCTTACGGTTTATCACCCTCGAGCTAGATTCAACACTTGAGAAAGAAGCTTGTTTAGGAATTATCAACCATCACTCACATATAGTGAGTAGAGCCTACTTCTGAGGTGTTATTAATAACTCCTAGCTATTACACCATAGAGGACTTTAATCCAACATGAACGTAAATCCTTTTGCAGAGCACAGAGAATATTTGTTGAATCCTAGATAGAGATTTACATAAATAGAAGGGAGAATTATCACTTGTGTTACCACTATAGGAGTAAGAACACACCTGCTGAGTGAATTCTCAATGGTGCTACACCCATGTTCTCAAACCTAGGCTATATTAGGTGTTATTAACCCTCCCAATCTTGCAGGGCATCATCCTATTAGTAGTTCTCAACCAACTAGTTTCCCTGTGATTTATCAGCCCTAAGAGAAAGCCACAACTCTATGATTCTGAACTAGAAATCCTGCCAAGGTTTCTTATCTAGGCTACCCCTAGATAAATTGCTTCCCTATGAACCATCTCTTGTGTTATCCTTCACAAATACATGCATAAAATTTGCATATGCTACTTGGTACTATATTTCCTTATCTTTCCCATGAGGTCTTTCCTCCTCTGCATATTTTTCACTTCCTCAATGTGTTGACCATGCAAGTTCCCTTCATGAGGACATGGATTAATTCCCATACACTGGATTAATTGAGTTTCCTTACTTTTCATACACTACCTAGTTCCCATATAGTATATTAATTAATTATGCACATTTTCATGTAGATTGTCCCCCAATAGGAGTACGGGCTTGTCCACCTTGTTGGGGAATCCCATACCCTTCCTCTACCTCATAAATGTGTAGTTCAACTTCATTTAAAGCCCACCATTCATCCCCATGATTTTTTTAAATAACTAAGCTTCCTCTAATTTCCCAAAATATGTCCTCCCTAAATCTATGAAATCTATGCCCAATCTCTCAACATTTTAATTGTGCTTATATTTTTCATAATTCTATTACAAAAAAAATTTAGAAATATTTACAAGTGGGTATTTTCCAGAAAGGATTATCACATAATACTTACAACTAGGTTTCTTTTCAAATTTTAGGATTTAGTCAACATTATTTTGACTGGTAGCCAAGAGATTGTGTAACAACTCTTGACCTCATTCGATGGACACCAGATCATAATGTTGATGTGTTGAAAAACCATGTTATATTTTTTTCCCATGAATATGATATAACCATCACGTCAGTTACAAGAACTAGTGGAGGTTACTCGATCTATTTAGAACCATAATTAGTAGTATAAAATCTATAATTAAGTCTCCTAATCATGCTAAAACATTGGAATAAATATCTAATGTAAAAAAATACCTTTTAGGTATATTTTACTAACATTTTATTGAAAACGAATGGAAGAATGATATTACTTGGTTAGAATTGCAATTATATGAGGTCAAAAAAGGGGAAGACTACTAGTAAAACCATGTGAATTTTGAGCACTAATACACATATATTTATTTATTTGGCTATAAAGAATTTGAATGGACCCTCATCCCTTCAAATTTCTCACAATCAAAGGTTAGAAAACTTTTTCTCATGTATAGATTCCCTTCTCCATCAGTTTCATATGGTTATTCCTTCCCACATTAATTGAAAGAGAAATAATATAACATACATATTAGAGAATGAGGGATATAATAACCTATACTCTTTGTGAAAACATCCCCAGGAGACTCTCCCAACATCTCCACTGAAAGGGGATTATTCAATGCTTTCATCCTAATATATTGCATCCCAAATGTAGGTGATACCAATTATATACAATTTTTAAAGCATGAGAACTAATGCAACCCTACACAACCTCACCTCTTTGTAAGCTACTACTAGTACATAGTATTAATGGTTTTCAATTTTTTAAGGATCACCCAAAACGCAATATGAGAAACATGTATTGCACTTGCAATAGTCCGTCTAGAGTGCTCTATTTAGTCTCCTTCTCCTCATGGGTGAATTGGGTTTATATTTTTCTTCATATCCATCCATACATGTTTCCTCCCGTAGTTACCATCATACATAGTTGGATCTCTCTATATGTCTCACTCCTTTTCAAACTCCATATCATGTCATTTCTCCTCCTTTTACATGTTTTTTCATAAGAGGATGGAATCATATTAAACCACTCTATGTTGGACCTTCCTCTATGAGATAAATTCTACTTCTTGTTTGGTATTTTTTCCTTACATCCCTGTTGAAGCCCAAAATTCTCTTTTTAACAACTTTCCTACACTCTATCCTCCTTTTTTACTCTAATAAATCTAATTGAGCATTAGTGTACAAGTATTTGAACATATTTCATTTCATAAGTTCCATTTTTCTTTATTATTTAACTTAATATATGCATGAGCTACTGAATTGTACAATTTTTTTAGCTAATGAATGATTTTGCGGCAAAGTTGAAGGATCGATAGGTTTTGAAACTCCATTCGAGGAATGAGACGTATGGGCAAGTGGCTAAGAGCTGGAACAAACAATTCTTTCTTATATTCATTATCTAGATCGATGATAAAAACACCACATAGGGCCAGTAAATTCGGAAGTCAACCAATGAAGAATGAACTGAAGGAAAACCAGGCGAGCGAGGAAATTAATGAAAGCATATATTTAGCCTCATGATTTGCTTCTCTGATATAAAATCATGAGGAAATCATGAGGTGTTATCCTTTCATGATATTTGTAGTCTATGTCGAGCAGGATAGGCTCGTAAATCTCTAAATCATTATTGATAGAGGTTATAAATCTATCTCTCGGCATGGGAAATAGAGTCTTTGTTGGGGTGTGTTATATTCTTTCCATGACTAGCACTAGTACGGAAGTCGGCAGGTTAGAGGGGGGGTGGTTGGCATCCCATTCATTGTACCAGGTGCAACAAGGGGGTCATAGGGGGGGGCAGAAGCTACCTGTATCGAGGGGTTTTAGTGGGGCGATAGCCCCCCTCTACAGGGTCCGGGGCAGCATCCCAGGATTTGTTTTGTACCCTATATTAGGTGGGTGGGCCTACCTATGGTTTTTTGCATAGATTTCGCACATGGTGTTTGGGCGTGATGGTTTTCAGTCTATGGTATTTCTTAGATCCGGTCAAAGGAACTATGGCTATGTTCTAATCCACGGTTAATGCACTGGGGTTTATGGATGCTTCAACATGTATATATATGTATTGTAACATTGAAAGGAACATAATGAAAAATCAATCTAGTAGTCCCAGTTTTGGGATTTAGGGGAAAATCTCTATGTATATTTTGTTTTATGTGTTATTCTCTCGCCATTGTTTATTTTCTAGTTTTTAGGATTCATATGCAGGTAATTTCTATACCGGTTTAAAACCTAAATTTCGTATCAGATATTTTTTGGCTTCAAGGGGACGCCTTTGCTATCTAGGGTTTTTTCTCGTGCCTGTGCTAGACCCTGTTCAGTGGGAGATCTGCGCGATCAGTTCTTATGGTGAAAGAAGATGGAAATTAGTGGAAAGATAGAGATTGAGAAATTTAATGGTAAGAGTTTTAAGTTATGGAAACTCAAGATGGAGGATCTGCTGGAGGGTAAAGATTAGTGGATCGCAGTAGATCGAAGCACTAAACAAATGACAATGTCCGATGAAGACTGGAAGAAGTTGGATCAAAATGAAAATATCACAATACAGTTATTTGTCTCAGACTTAGTATGTCTGAATGTATCAGGGATGATATGGTGAAGGATTTGTGGGACAAGTTAGGGACTATGTACCATTCTAAGTCTATGGGGAATAAACTATTCCTACGGAAAAAATTGTATAACCTAAGGGTGAAAGATGGAGACTCGGTGACAGAGCATCTGAACGCATTTAATATTATGGTAACCTAGTTATTATCTATTGATATTACAATTTCCGATGAAGATAAGTGCATCAATTTGTTGTGTTCTCTACAAGATTCCTGCGATAGTGTGGCTGTTGCAATAAGTAGCAACACAACTGCCTTGCAGTTTGATGAAGTAGTATCATCCTTGCTAATGGATTTGAATTGACGGAAAAATATGGAGAGCCAGAACGGTGATGCCTTGTCTGTCTGAGGATGTTCCTAGAACAGAAACAAAAACGATCCTCGTGTGGGAGACCTAAATGTAGAGGGAGATATAAATCTCAAGGAAAATTGGTAAAGGTGTGTTGGAAATGCAGAAAGGAAGGGAACTACAAAAGGGACTGTAAATCTAAAGCTTTTGAGAAAGGAAAGGGATCTGATGATGCTCCTTCTAGAGAGAAAAAAACCACCTCAGATGAAGGTGGGCATGTGTAGATGGATTCTTCTTCAAGTACACATGTAGATCATGAGGAATGGATAATTGAATTAAGTGCATCCTTTCACTTCACTCCCCATAGAGAGTGGTTCTACGAGTATGAGGAATATGATGGTGGTGATGCCTTCTTAGAAGATGACAAGAAGTCTAGAATCATTGGTCACAGAAAATTCATGTTGAAGTTGCAAGGTGGAAGGATTAGAACACTTTTGGGTGTTGTGCATACTCCCGCATTAGCCAAAAATCTAGTTTTTGTAAGAAAGATGGATGATGTAGGTGCATAAACAATGTTTGAGAAAGATACCTACAAGATGGTTTAGGGAGAATTGGTTTGATGCAGGGATTTCGGATTAAAACTCTCTATGAGTTGCAAGCTAGAATTGTTATTGATGGGTGCAACAGTTCCGTGGTTTCTAAATGTGGAGCAGAAAATTTAGTGGTCTGTAGAGAAAAGACCATGTTATGGCATCAAAAGATTGGACATATTGGGGGGAAGGGCCTTCGAATA
Organism: Pinus taeda; assembly: GCA_000404065.3. Lineage (NCBI taxonomy): Eukaryota > Viridiplantae > Streptophyta > Pinopsida > Pinales > Pinaceae > Pinus > Pinus taeda. The sequence goes on along the minus strand of APFE031529346.1, from coordinate 75,641 downwards.
CTTCATGGCAAACGCATTGTAGAAGCTATGTCTAATAACTCTCTGGATTTTGAATTCTATGAAAATTGTGTATATGGGAAGTAGAATCGACTGAGTTTCCCCTTTGGTGGTAAGATGGTGAAACACATGTTAGAGCTTGTGCATAGTGATGTGTTTGGACCTAGGTCAATTCCATCACTATGTAAGTCTATGTACTTTGTATCATTTATATATGACCTATACAGGAATAAATGGATATATTTCCTGAAGAATAAATCTGAAGTATTTGATAGGTTTAAAGAATTTAAGGTTCTGGTGGAAAACTAGACAGAGAAGAAGATAAAGGTGTTGAGGACTAGATAACAATGGAGAGTTTTGCAAGAAGGAATTTGATTAGTTCTGTAAGAAGTGTGGTATAGCACGGAGGAAGACTACTCGATACACACCTGACAAAAAATGGAGTTGCACAAAGAATGAACAAGACATTGATGGAAAGGGAAAGAAGCATGCTTAGTGGTGTCGAGTTAGGACAAGAATTCTTTGAAGATGTAGTGGAGACTGCATGTTATCTGGTCAATAGATCACCTACATCAACATTGGAGGATAAGTCACCACAAGAGGTATGGACTGGTAAGAAACCTTCGCTTTCACATATGAGGATATTTGGATGTAATTCATATGTACATCTTCCAAAGGAGAAGAGAAAAAAGTTGGATAATAAATCTGAAAAATGCATCTTTATTTGGTGTAAGGATGGTTTAAAAGGTTATAAGCTTTCGAACCTAGTAATGGGGAAGGTTGTGTAAACTCGAGATGTGGTGTTTAGAGAGTGAAAGATGTTATTAAACATGAAGTGCTACCAAACGAACTTGAGAAGATAGAGTTTGAGATAAAGGAGGAAGAATCAAACGCTACAGCATAAGAGGAATTATAAGATCAAGAACCACAAACTCTCATTGTGAGAAGATCAGTTCGAGAAGGAAGGCAACCAGAAAGGTATAGTGCATCTACTTTCGGTTCAATTTTTGCTTTATCTATTACTAATGATGATCCAAAAACTGTGAAGGATGCAGTAGATTTAGGAGATGGAGAACTCTAGAAAGAGGCCATGGTTGATGAAATGGCATCTTTGCACAAAAATGAGGCTTGACATCTGGTGGAGATTTCGGCTGGAAGGAAACCCGTTGGCAAGAAATGGGTATTCAAGAAGAAGGTGAATGCAGAAGGAATGTTGGAAAATACAAAATTCAGTTAGTAGGAAAAGATTATTCGTAGATGCTGCGAATTAATTTTGGTGATATTTTTTCTCCTGTTGCCAAGGTAGCTTCTATTAGATTACTTTTATTTGTTGTTGCTGCTTTTGATGTTGAGGTAGAACAGATGGATGTGAAGACAAAATTTCTTCATGGGGATATAGAAAAAGAGATATACATGAAGAAACCTGAAGGATTTGATGTGAAGCATAAGAAATAATTGTGATGCAATAAAAAAAAAGTCCTTGTATGGGTTAAAATAGTCACCAAGAATGTGGTAAGAGAAATTTGATACATTTATACACGGACTTGGCTTCACTAGAAGAAAATAAGATCACTGTGTATATTTTAAATTAATTGGTGACCATGTTATTTATTTGGTCTTGTATGTAGATGATATGTTGCTAGTCAGAAATGACAAAGAGATTATCCAGGATTTGAAGACCCAATTGCCCTCCAAATTTGAGATGAAAGATCTTGGTGCTCCAAACTATATTTTGGGCATGGAAATTAAATGAGATTAGGCAAAGTGGAAGCTTTGGTTAAACTAGAAGAAGTATTCCAATACAATACTTCAGAGGTTTAATATGCCATCTAGTAAACGGGCGAAGGTTCCTATTCCTGTAGGTGTAAAGTTATCTAGTAAACAATGTCCAAAGACACAAGAAGAGGAAGAGGACATGTCTCATGTTCCATATGCAAGTGTAGTTAGTACTCTGATGTATGCAATGGTCTATACTAGAAAAGACATTTCACATGTAGTGGGAGTATTTAGTAGGTTTATGTCAAAATCATGGAAGGAGCATTGGACAACAGTGAAGCAGGTTTTCAAGTATTTGCATGGCACTAGTGATTATGGTTTGTGCTACCAAGGAAGACCATGATTGGACATATTTTTGGACATCCATGGCTTTTTTGATGTAGATTGGGCTGGAGATCTATATCAGAGAAGATATACAAGTGGGTATGTGTTTAACCTATGGAGGTGTAGTCAGTTGGATGAGTAAGAGAAAATTTGTAGTGGCACTATCAACTATTGAGGCAGAATACATGGCAACCACTCATGCAAGCAAGGAAGTAGTTCAGTTGTAGAGATTATGTTCAAGTATGGGGTTAGTAAACGAGCTATAAGGATACATTGTGACAGCCAAAGTGTGATTTTATTGGCAAAGAACCCTGCTTATCATTCAAAGACAAAGAAAATTGATGTTCAGTATCACTTTGTGAGGGATATAGTAGAAGAAAAATATGTGTTGTCGGTAAAGGTGGACACTTTCAAGAATACTACAGATGCATTGACAAAGTCTACAAGCATTGAGAAGTTCTGTTGGTTTAGAGAAACAATGGGAATTTTAAGGTTGGATCAATGGCTAAGCTTTCTTATGGCCCATTGTGTGAAGAAAGCAACAAGTGGGAGAATGTTGGGTTGTGTTATATTCCTTCCACGACTAGCCCCAATAGGGATTTTGGGGGGTTAGAAGGGGGGGCAGGTAGTGCCGCCTTTGTTGTGGTGGGCACAATGGGGGTGTCGAATGGAGGTTTGAGAGGGGTGATAGCCCCCTTCTACAGGGTCCGGGGAAATGCCACAGGAATTTGTTTAGACCCTATATTATGTGGGTGGACCTACATATGGTTTTTTCCATGGATTTCACACATGGTTTTTGGGAGTGATGGTTTTTAGTCCATGGTATTTTGTAGATCTGGTCATAGGAACTACGGTTATGTTCTAATCTACGGTTAATGGATTGGGGTTTATGGAAGCTTTAGTATTTATATATATGTATTGTAACATAAAGGGAACCTAATAAAAAATCAATATGGTAGTCTCGGTTTTGGGATCCACGGGAAAATCTTTGTTATTTTCTATTTTTTATAATTCCTATGTAGGTAATTTATGTACGAGGTTAAAACCTACAGTCTTGAATATTATTTTGAAAACTTTGTTTTACTGTTATAAAAACTTTGTTTTATTTTATATCCTTTTTGTGCATTATTTTGATGCGTATATACTCATTTGAAGGAGTCGTGTTGTTACCTACATCTGGCATGAGCACCCCCTGAATTTGTAAGGTTTTATTGTTTTCAATTAACATTTCAATTATGCATTTTATGTAGTGTTTAATTTTTTCATCTAACTATCTAGATTGAATTTTTAATGAATACTTTTGACAGTGATCACACAGTTCATAACAAATCATGTTTTGTTTAATCATTTTTTTTTAGGATAAATGAGTGATGTTGAGATCTCTTATGCACATGATAATTAGTATGGTACAGTGTGGATGGATTTATGATTTGTAATATAGTTTGAGTTTGGTGAAGAGGATATCAAATTCCAATTAGTGTTAATTTCTCTTTTTCTATCAATGTGATTTAGATTTTGTTTCATTATTTAGTTGAGTAAGTGTGAAATTTATTTATGAAAAGTGTGATAATCCTAGTTTCATATTTCTTACAAGAAAGTGTGATGTTTCTTTCAAGTAAAGTGTGATATTTATTTTAAGAAAGTGCAATGATTTTAATTTCATTAATGTTAAATAGTGACATATTTACTTTCATGTAAGAGTAATAGTTGTTAAGAAAACATGTGCATCTCGATATCTTAATTTAATATAGGAATTACTTAAATAATAAGGACTTATAGTACATATATTGCACATACACTTCATCAGTATACTAGCCCTAGTCAGCAATCTATGTAATAATTTAACATCAATTAAATTACTAAACATTTTGGCATTGTTTTCGGGGAAGTGTATATAAGATTATTTTTATTTTCATTAAAAGATAAAAAATAAAAATGATACTCATAGGGAAAGAGATTCTAGAGGTAGATACAATAAGTAGAGGTAGGATTTTGATCCCAACATCATTTGTCACCCCACCATGACTTCGTAGTGCCACATCATCCACCCAAACTCATATTCCATAAATTGGAGAGCAAAATAGACTTCATGAGGTACTTAGATCTGAAATCTAACCTAAAGTTTCACCAACTTCCCCTATTGAACCCGTAGTAGTGTTACCGAGAATAGTGTCCACTCGGAGCTACTATTCCCACTAAGTGATCCAAGTGGATGTTGGTGGCCACCCACCTATCCCATTTGCACCCCAACAACTGTCTCTTTCAGTTTTTTCAGTTTCCTTAATTATAGCACAATTTACTATTTTTAGCAGTTTTTCAGGTCGTAAACTTTCACAACCGTTTTCAGGCCCTAAACGACGTTTTTTGGGAAATCTACCGCAATGATTCTTTTTGTCAAAAAATCATCTTTTTCGTCGTAGTCCTCGGAGAGATATTTCCAACAGGTTATCATGCGCATCAAATGGAGATAATACGACCAATTCGTGACCCCGGGAAGTTGATGTACCAACTTACCCAAAAATGGGGCCCACAATTTGGTGTTTCATCTTCTAGGGTTAGGTTTTGGAATGTGAAGGGTTTTCCATTATTTCTCAACAATAAATAGGCCTTCAAGCCTCATTGTAGAATAGTTCAGAGGCGTGTAGCCACCACATCTCTTCTCAGAGATAAGCTACCGTTGCCCTAGTTAGTTTATTTCCATTTTTGGTTGTAAGCATATTTCAGTATTTTCCATTAATGAAATGAAGTATTATTTCCGTTGCATCTTTTTGTATATGGATATCTCAATATTTTATTGTGTTCCTGTTTAAATCCAGATCAGTGGTACCAGAGCGGTCTGATTTTTCTCTGTTTTTCTTTGCATGTCCCCAACGAGGTCGGGATATAAGGAGTTAGGGCTTGAACTGGTCGAACCTTTGCAAGACCATCCTCGCAAATCCCGATGGCCTCCCATGGCAGATGAGAAGAAGGATGAGGGGGCAAGAGATCCTATCAAAATCATGCTTGAAGAAGCCCTCGAGTGGAAAAGGAACGTGATGATGGATTGCTTTGCGCAGATCCTTCAGTGGCTACCCAGAGGTGATGCATCGGCTTCCAGCAGCTACTCTGGAAATGCCATGCCCTTTAAGGTACAAGTTAATTTTGAAATCCCCATCTTCAAGGGTCAAATAGATGCAGATGCTATAGATAAATGGTTAAATCTGCTAGATGGTTATTTTTCTGTTCATCAGTTTTCATGTCGGGAAAAGATTGTTTTCGCTCTTCTCAAAGCAATCCCCCATGTCAAGGACTGGTGGGAAACCTACTGCGAACAAAAGGATGAAAGTATAGGCTCACTATTTTCAGCCGTACCCACATGGAATGGCACTCGGGATGCCATCAAGGAGCAGCACTACCCTGTCAAAATCTATGAGGAAAAATACATCAAATGGACCACACTGCGGCAGGGACGAGACCAATATGTGCCAGAGTTCACAAACATTTTTCATACCCTTTGCACACAGTTGGGTATCAAAGATTCTGAGCTGCATCTGGTACTTAAATACCATGACTGCCTACACAGATACATCCAGGAAGAGATGGAGTTCTTGAACATCTCCTCACTTGGCACAACATACCGATACGTTATCAAAATTGAGCAAAAGTTCAAACAAAAGAAGCAAGAATTTAGATCTGCAAATCTAAAGCCAAAGGAAAAAGCCAAGGCGGGGTGAGCCAAGATAACCTGTCGAAGCCGCAAGAAAATAACAACACCACGAAGCCAAAGAAGGACATAGGAAAGTGGTGTGAGTTCCACAATAGTCCCACTCATAACACAAGTGAGTGTTAGACCAAGCAATTGTCGGTGGCCGAGTTGAAGGCTTCCAAATTAGATGCATGTTCCAACCCTGATCCAGAACCCGACAAGGGGAATGGAAAAAGGGAGAAGGTCATTGATGCACAACCGAGCGCCACTGGTGCCACTGCCAAGATCCAGAAGAATGAGCCTGAAGACATGGAGGAGGGGGAGCGCCTTTTCTACTCACAAATGTGGGTGAAGGGTTCACTGCTGCAATTCATTGTTGATAGTGGGAGCCAAAAGAACCTTGTTTCAGCAGAGGTCGTGAAGCGGTTGGGCCTATGAACTACACCACACCCGTAGCCATATAGTATCGGGTGGCTTCATGAAGGAAGAGATCTCAAAGTTTGCTAGTAGTGTCGCCTTCCCTATAGCATCAAGCCCTTCAAAGACAAGGTATTATGTAATGTTACACCTCTGGATGTTTGTGATGTACTATTAGGCCAACCATACTTGTGGAAGAGACATGCTTTGTATGATTCAAGGCCTCTTACTATCATTATTTCAGTGAATAATTCATTATACCAGATACTAGAGGTAGCTCCACCTACCGCCACCTCTTTGATCTCTGCTAAGAAAGGCAGCAAGCTCATCTCCAAGACTAGGAAATTTATTTCCTGTTTGGTTCGCTCCCAAAGTAAAGGGAAGATCGTTGCTACATCCATGACCCTCACAAAGGGTTCCTCCATGTAGCAGCATCAGCAAAGGGATACGGTCATGACAGAACACAGGAACAAATTCTCCTCACCCACAGGGGTACCACACAAGTTTTAGGTGGGCGACAAAGTTTGGTTACATCTGCAGAGAGAACGCCTTACTAGAACCCATCAGAAACTCAGACCACTCCAACATGGTCCTTATGCTAGTACTGAGGCTACGGGAAATAATGCTTTGAAGCATAGAATTCCTCCATTACTTTTCTTGCACCAATTGTTCAAGGTGGACCATCATCGACCATGTTTTCCACCATTTGTGGACATATCAAAGATTGCAGAACAACTCACTAGAGACCCAGATCAGCAAAAGCTTCCTCATCTCAGGGAGGAACTCAATGCAATGGGGACCATTGCTTCCTAAGGGGGAAGGAATGATCCAGGTGGATGTTGATGGCCACCCACCTATCCCATTTGGACCCCCACAACTATCGCTTTCAAGTTTTTTAGTTTCTTTAATTATAGCACAATTTACTATTTTTAGCAATTTTTTGGGTTCTAAATTTTTGGAGCCATTTTGAGGCCCCAAACGACGTTTTTTGGGAAATCTACCGCCAACGATCTTTCCCATAAAAAATTTGTCCTTTTTTTCCTACTCCTCGGAGAGATCTTTCCAACGGGCTATCATGCACATCAAAATGGAGATAATACGACCAATTCGTGACCTCGGGAAGTTGATGTACCAACTTACCCAAAAACGGGGGCCACAATTTGGCGTTTCATATTCTAGGGTTAGGTTTTGGAATTTGAAGGGTTTTCCATTGTTTCTCAACAATAAATAGGCCTTCGAGCTTCATTGTAGAATAGTTCAAAGGCATGTAGCCACCACATCTCTTCTCAGAGATAACCTACCATTGCCCTAGCTGGTTTATTTCCATTTTTGGTTGTAAACATATTTCAGTATTTTACATTAATGAAATGAAGTATTATTTCCATTGCATCTTTGTGTATATGGCTATCTCTATATATTATTTCGTTCCTATTTAAATCTATAAGACGGGTAGCCATCTTAGAAAGAAACAAGTAAAGACTACTTTCGTCTTCCTTTATGAAAATAAACAAGAGTGGAACAAAGGACACCAACCTTAGTCTTGCGCTTGGTTCCTTACTTGATTCCTCTCCTTCCTGATAGATATTTTCCCCTTCTTCTTCGTCTGCCCAGCTTCAAAGATCACCTGTGGAATCAAAGCAACATACTACTATTGAAGAACAGATATCTATATTCCTAAATAACACAGGACCAGATATGCATTAACCATACAAATGCATATATAATCAAACATACAAGAATATGGAGGAAAACTTGAATAGCTTTATTAATATCAAGAAAAGAAAGAGGATTACAACCAATAGTTCTAACCTAGCATCATCCTCCAGCAAGAAAGCCCTTCTTCACCTCAATTAAAGCTTAGATCACCCAACACTATGAAGTTTCACCAGAAAACCAACAACTCTTCTCTACAAGATACAAGATTCCAGCCTCCGGATCTCTGTGATGAGGGATCCATATATAGATGATTGTAGGGGGGTGAGTCATCTTCTGGGGTTTTCATTAGTGTCCTCTCTCTGATAGTTCTTGATTCCACTTGGAGACTGATGATCTCTTACTCATCCATGGTTGGAAACAGAGAGGCAAGTGTCAGAGGGGAAGCTTCTGGAAGATTCCATGATCTTCCACATCACAAACTGTCTCTGCCATTTGTCCATTCTCACCCATCGCACCCTACAGAGGGGACATTTAGTATGCATCACACCCTTTACATTGGGAAGGTGATATGCATCACACCCTCTGCACTGGGTATTCAGTATGGTCTGGTTTTGACCATTTCTAAGCAGTTTTTAGTGGAGAACTTCTGGGAGATGATGTAATCAGCTGACCTTGTTCCTTTAGGTAGTGAAGCAACACTTTTAGGGACTTAGGAGTCCTCATTTTATGGACATTTATGATTGGGTTTGTAGTGCCCAAAAATGTCTATAACAGTTGTCCCCTAAAGCATGAGGTCGTTAATCTTTTGATGTCGGGTGAAATACTTTACCATGAGGATCTGAAGTTTTTTCGAGCTGGGAGGCGACCTATAATATGATACAATACAATACATTATCTTCATAATATTTTTCATGATCTAGCTGAGGCGGGCATTCCCATGCTCAGCTTTATAAATTCATTGTCATGTACATAGGACAAACAATCATCTGTGTAGCACACTGATGATTCGGACTCATCATCCTTCGATTTGGATGATCATCTATTCGGTAATGATGCACATTTGATGTCTTTATATTCCTGAATATATCGCAGCCCGGATGGATGAAACTAGATCCGGGGTCTTCAAAACTCGTTCAATATTCACTCAGAGTACAAGTCGATCCATGTGAAAATGTTGTGGAGTTGAACATGGAAAGGCATCACCTAATTACCAGCCAATGATGTAAGCTGTTAACAGGAGTGAGAGGAATCACCAATAATGACAATGACCCTCAAGGTACTACAGTACAATTCGCACAGTGTGAAAAAGGACTTGGCGTCGAACACTACGCAAAATCTCCCAATAGAAGGCCATTATTGTAAACCTGTCGCCAGAAGTGAGAAACTTGCCATTGAGGCATGCAAGCTTCAAAGTACTGAAAGGGTTGTTCTTAGGTCGAATTCTTGGATAATGAGCTGATGTCGACAAGAAGTGACACGTCGTAGGAGGGCCTTAGTGAATCCCACATCTATGACACGGAATGAAGCAAATGATTTTGGAGGTGAAAACGATCTGATGATACAGGGTTCAAGGTGGCGGTCATGAAAAGTATGGAGTGTGAATGTATTGCAGCAGGTGAGACATAGGCGAATTCTCTGAATGACTTCTCTTGAACATATCGGTGACACTGACAATGGATTGGTAGCGTTAACCCCAAATATGGATGGTGTGATGGACCAATGGTGATATGACCAGTGAATGGAACAACCCAACCCAGCTCGGATGTGGAGAGAAAGTGTCATGTTCAAGAGCAACTTGCTACCAATAAAGTTTTTTCAAATTTTCTTCCCAATTTTCCCCAGTCATTGCTGACTAATACCTCTTTATTTTTTTCAAGCTCGAGGAGGATAACATATGCTTGTTCTATAATTCACCCTTCAGGCCAACCTGTCGCTATATTTTAACGAGCCTAGCAACAGTGAAACTCGTTCTCATCCATTTGGATGAGTTTGTCGCTATTCGGTTTTAACGAGTTTAACGACAAATATAAATCGTTCCTTTTCAGTTTTAGAGAGTCTTAAAGGGACGGAAAGGAAACTCCAAAGATTCTTTTTCGTCATATAATCCCTTAAGTTCGAAAAGGTGTAAAATAATATGAAAGGGATGAATGCTCGGTAATTTTAACGAGCTGAACAAGACAAGCACTTGATCTTTTTGCGTAATAATCCCTCAAGTCCAAAAAGATTAAACTCTAGACGAGGGATAGCACTTCCGATTACTTTAATGAGCCGGAGAGGCTAATCACTCGGAAATCTTTTCACATTTTACGAGTCAGTTGAAAAAGAGCTTAAAGGAGACTCATTTTTCGAGGAACGAGTGATGATTTCAGGTAGCAGCTGATTCTAGGTAAGGTTTGGAATTTTCCAATCATGGCAGTGTCACAAGGATGGCTAATAGAATCACTCTTCGCAGATGTTCCTCAAAAGGGTAAACAATCAAATGGAGGCGAATGATCGGCAAAAAATAGAGTGGAGGTGATGATGAGAACACGACCAAGGCTCAAAAGCTAATGATAATGCATTCACAATGGTTATTTACCAGAAAATTGGTTCATTTTTTAATGAGCTTAAACTTTGGGGGAAACATTTGCTCATTTCTTATGTTTATTTTTTAATGAGATTGAATTTTGCGTTAAAACTACTCGTGCCAGTCATATAATAAGGATATCTCATCTAAGATGCCATTCTTTATGGGGCTTGCACCTTTTAAAGATTTGCCCCGGATCCTTTCTTTATGCAAGCTAGGATCACTCTTCACTTGCATGCAAAAAGGTTTGCATGCCCCCAGGTATAGCGAAAAATTCCCAGGTTACCATATGAAAGCTCTCCATCCACGTCGCAGACAAAATGCTTCCTTGCCGATGTCTACCAAAATAGACAAAGGTGAGTGGCGCAGTTGCCTCCACTTACATAACTTTGATGAGGGAATCTTATTCCAGTATAATCCCCTTTTCCTAAATGGACGGGCGTGTCAGACTAGTCATATATCCCCCGTGGAAACCTACTCTATACACAAGGTTTTCCCGCCGAAGCAAACCAGAGTGCATCCCCCCTGGGTTTCCGTCATATCCTCCTACACCACTCGTGCTCATCAGGTGGACGAACTGGAGATCGATGAGACATTCCTTGCATGAAAAGACCATTTAGGGATGGCATTTGACTATTTTCTATGTGTGAACTGGGGAATGACAATTGGTCTATGAGCTTGACCTCTCTGCCTTCATGCGGAAAACACATTACTCTAAAGAGTGAGGAGACGACGGCTCCCATGCAATAAATATAGTCATGCCCAAGGAGTAGATTATAATCCAAGGGTCCTTGGACTACCATCACGTTCATGTGAACGGTTTTCCTTCTCAAAGTAATGGACACATTGGGAAGGATCCCTAATGGTCGACTGGTTCCTTTGTCAAAGCCTGTCAGATTTCTCATTTCAGGCACAAGCGATGGCGAACCAAGTGCTTCACAAGAAATTGAGGAAAGGATACTCACAAAAGCCCCTTCATCTATGATGGTACCAGCCATGACCATTCTATAAGCTTGTACAATCATTTATAATGGTACACTAGCTGGTAAACGGGGTCTGCCTAGTAGATTCCAGTAGAAGGAAATGACTAGGTTGCTTGGAGGTGGGACTGAATAGATGGTCGAATACGACTCTGATGAACTTCCTTCCTGCGATAAAGGAACGGGTAGACTTCCCCCAAGTTCATTGGAGTTTGTGTTTACGAAAATAATTTGAACAGTGTCATTCTCTTTCCCTTCAGTGATGGTATCATTCGAAGATGAACCTTCTAAAGGCAAGACCGGGTCAACTGCCACCTCGACCTTTTGACTTTCGTCTGGTATGGATTTAGAGGGTTCATTTTCAATGATAGATGTTTCGGCTGACCACAATGGCGTGCCAGCCGGATTTTAAACCAATGGTGGACTCTACAAGAGTTTCTTATATCCAGGAGGGAGCCGTAGTGGTGAAGCAGGATGGTCATCCAAAACTCTTTTAGCTTCGTCTAGGAAGGGACAATGGTGGATGACGTGATTGCCTTCACACAATTTACAGGGAAATTTGCGATTCCTTTTCTGTCCAGATACTTTGCTTACACTGGTTGATGGTGTGCTTTCAACATGATCATCAGAGGTTGACGACACCGGATTGTGCAAACAAGGAGACCAATCCCTTAAGATCCGAGGGATGCAAGGACAATCTCAATGATAGTGGTCTCCTTTGCAAATGACACATGGAGATTTAGGTTTAGACAGTGCGGTGTGAGGATTTTTGCTAGACGACGCATGGTTGCCCCCTTTCGCTTTTGGTTCGTTCTTCTTCTTTTCTTTTTTCTATTTCTGCTTCTTCTTCTTCTCAGTTACTTGATCTTTAGCTTTACCAACTTTATCAAGCAAAGAGGAAGGAGGAGAGGGAGAAACAGACGAAGTAGAAGGCTGGGGGTTAAATCTAGTATCATCTAGTTGCTGACTTGACTGTTTAGGAAGTATGGTATTTTGAACGACACAGGTAGAGAAGAGCCATACGGGCAAACCAATCATCAACCCTGGAAATGATAATGTGGCCATATGGGGTGCACCAACATCTCCTGAAGAGGAGAAAGGACTAGGATTTCCTCCAATGGAAAATACTTGGTTGGTAGACTCCATTTTTCTCAACCTAAAGACCAACAAGGGAACTTTTGATGTTATTCCGCTTAAAATAAATTTTAGATGCTTTGACACAACTTGTGTTTTCAATTTTTAAGAGTCGAGAAAAAACAAAAGATGGCTCTAGTTGCCTTAGATATCTAATGTGCCTGAAGTGACAAGTGCTTATATGTACCTTTTCTTTTCAGGAGTTTGAAAAGGAACAAAAGAGACTTCTCTAGAAACCTAGGCAGAGGGGATTACCAAACCAATCACAAAACTGCAAAATAATTTTTACGGTATGGCATTCAATCTTCCCAAATGCTGTGTTCAGTGCATTGCGATTGATAGGGAGACAAACACGGCTTCCTAAGGATAAAGGATATAGCCTATTGTGGTCTCCCAATATATACTCGACGGTACGTGGGAGCACAAGTCCGTACTGGCACTTGTTTTCTCAGAGTGGAGGAATCACCCAACCAATAATGAAAACAACAGTTACCAGGTTTTACGACGCCAGAATATATCTCTAGCCTAGACTTCTAGATGTTGTGCGTTAGGTTCCAAAGCATTTTTAGATTCATTAAATTTATTTTATAGTTGATCTTGTTTAAAAATTTGCCTTTCAGGTTCACCACGTGATGTGTATACAATTCCTAAAATGTAGTCTAAGATGATAAACAACTTTTTAATCCTCTTTTGGCAATGAAAATCCTAGCTACTAAGGAAAGATTTCAACAAAGAGCACAGAGCACAAACTAAATGCACTGTCCTAAATCAAACCAAGCAGTCTAAATGCAAATGCACATGCATGTATTTGTTTTCAGCCTTCTTAATGTATAAATGACAAGAAAAATGCTAAGTGAAAATCTGAATTATTTTCAAAGTGACAATACTTAACAAATTTCTTTTCAAAATGAAGTGAAGATAAGGGCGACACTTCACGATTTCAAATTGAAAATTGTATTTTGACACTTTAAAAACTACTAATTCAAATCATATACAAGAGTAACAGTACAATCGACTATCAAGAACAATGGGATTCTCTTCTATGACTGAAAACGACACTTATGACACTTTCAGATTAAGAAACGACAATTCGACTACGCTACTTCTTTTCAAAAGAGAACTGAAAATGGTGCACAATAAATAAAAACACTTATAGTTCTTTTCACAATAGAGGTGGAATGATGGAAGAGAAGAGGGTTTCCATAGAGATATACTGACCACAGACAACAAAACTCCTGAATAGAACTGAAAAGAGTGAAGAAAAACCAATGTCTGAAGGTAAAATCAACCTTCCCTGACCATTGCACCTGTCACATAGGGAATCTAGTATGCGGCGCACCTACTGCACACGGGAAGTGCGATGCATACAGACTGACTTGAAGGGAGGGTGCGATGATACTAGTTTGAGACTTTTATCTAGTCTTTGATCACAATTTGCAGTTCATTTCAGTGATTGAGGTCGAGTAAGTGATGTTCAGTAAATATAAATCACAGGGGTTGATCTAAGGTGGTTACTAGAGCTACCACTTAGGGCAATTAGAACGTTTGCAAATCGATTGTTCAATTTATAAACAAAACCTGGAGATAGACTGAAGCAGCATTGATCTACTTTGCATTTGCATAACAAATGCAGTTCAAAGGCTAGCTGGCTTGACTTCAAGCTCCGTCTGTAAGTTTATAAAACAAACAAAGATAGACTAAAAAACAATCTATTCGCTCCCAGTGGAGTCGCCATTTTTTTACCGGGAATAGTGTCCACTCGGAGTTGCTATTCCCACTAAGACTGGTAGCTATCTTAGAAACAAATAAGTAAAGACTACTTTCGTTTTCCTTTATGACAACTAGATAAGAGTGGAACAAAGGACACCAACCTTACTCTTGCGCTTGGTTCCTTGTTTGATTCCTCTCCTTCCTGATAGATCTTTGCCACTTCTTCTTCATCTTCCCAACTTCAAAGATCACCTGTGGAATCAAAGCAGCATAATACTATCGAAAAACAAAGATCTATATTCATAAATAACACAAGACCAGATATGTATTAACCACACCAATGCATATATAATCAAACATACAAGAATGTGGAGGAAAACTTGAATAACTTTATTAATATCAAGAATAGCAAGAGGATTACAACCAATTGTTCTAACCCAGCATCATCCTCTAGCAAGAAATCCCTTCTTCACCTCAAGTAAAGATTAGATCACCCAACACTATGAAGTTACACCAGAAAACCAATAGCACTTCTCTACAAGATACAAGATTCCAGCCTCTGGATCTCTGTGATGAGGGACCCATATATAGATGATTGTATGGGGGTGAGTCATCTTCTAGGGTCTTGATTAGTGTCCTCTCTCTGATAGTTCGTGATTCAACTTGGAGAATGATGATCTCTTACTCATCCCTGGTCGAAAACAGAGAGGCAAGTGTCAGAGGGGAAGCTTCTGGAAGATTCTATGATCTTCCACCTCGCAAACTGTCTCTACCATTTGTCCATTCTCGCCCATCGTACCCTACAGAGGGGGCATCCAGTATGTATCACACCCTTTACATTGGGAAGGTGATATGCATCACATCCTCTGCACTGGGTATTCAGTATGGTCCAGTTTTGACCATTTCTGAGCAGTTTTTAGTGGAGAACTTCTAGGAGATGATGTAATCAGCTGACCTTGTTCCTTTAGGTAATGAAGCAAAACTTTTAGGGACATAGGAGCCCTTAGTTTATGGACATTTATGTTTGGGGTTGCAGTGCCCAAAATTGTCTATAATAGTGTTGTTACTCGTTGGGTGTTGTTACTCCTCGAGATCCTGTTACTCCTCAGATTTTGTTACTCCTTGGGTGCTATTACTTCACCAATACTGTTACTCCTCGGTTGCTACTACTCCACTATGTTGTTACTCCTCAGTTGTTGTTACTCCATTGAAGCTGTTAATCTGCCGATTTTGTTATTACTTGGCTGCTTTTACTCCGCCAATGAAGTTACTCCTCGGATGCTGTTACTCCTCGGTTGCTGTTACTCCACTGTTACTCTACCAACTTTTAGGTAGGCTGCTAGGTACGTCCCCATTGACTTCTATGAATTTAATTAAATATTCTGTGGACAAGACATTGGCATGCCATGGATGGTTATTTATAATTTTAGGGGGTGCCGTCATAATTAAACGACGACGTAATTAAAAGCACACTAATGATTAAACCATTACCATCATTAAACCTTGTGCGATGGTACACTCCACGATCTCCATCATGATTTCGCATAATCATTGGCATGAATTGGGATTTTAAATATGTACCTTCTCATTTAATGTAGAATAATTACCATACCATTCATCGCATCCACCATAATACACCATGACTATTTTCGTTTTTTGAGAAATTACCTACCATTTTACCGTCGCTCCACCTCATTCATTTTTTTTTACCATGTTGTTACCGCAAGAAGTTGGTCATTATCACTCCTCCCAATGTTATACTGCGTCCAAAGTGCTTTTATAGTTTCTACAGGATAGGCGGACTGGCTATGCGTCATGAACCCAAGGATACAACCCTAGTCTGTAGCAATGCAAATGTATGGCGGGTCATTGTAGAGGCAGGATGGGATGTTTATTTCAACAGATTACAAGGGTTTGACAAGGGGATCACTGTACATTTCGCAATGAATTTGGACGAGAATTTCTCATAGGCTAGAGGATTAGAAATACCTGTCACAGAAGAGGCCATTGCAGAAGTCAGTGGGTTAACACAGCATGGACATAAGTGGTTCTCAAGGCAGGATTTGCTGTCTGAATTCCCGGAATTATTTTTTCATGATGGAGAAAGCATTTTTTTATGGGAAGGGGGTATGACTGTAAATCCTTGCCGCATCCATGGGGTGAAGTAGTAGTTTTTGTTATGAAATATATAACCTGCAAAGGGCGGTTTACCACCCTGTTCAAATACCACTTCAAAATTCTAGTCCACCTTCGATTTCCATAGGCACAAATTCATTCTCTAAACATGCCTTTGTTCTTTATGAAGAGTCTTCAACTTATGGTGTAGTCTTCTTGGTGCTCACACCAAGTGCTGGAGGTCCTCACAAACCATGGATTGGTTCAACTGCTGGTCATGCATGCAGTGACCCAATTGCAAGTACCTTGGGAACAATTCCTTGAGATGACAAAGGAGGAAGTGGCAGCTATTATAACTCCTAGAGAGGAAGAGCTCGAGGAATTGGAGCAGCAAGGACCAACATATCCTACTAGTACAATAGGAGAGGAAGAAGAGCTCGAGGAAGAACCAGAAGGATCAGAGGAAAAAAAACATCTCCTACTGGTATAGCAGGAGGAGACGACGAACCGGAAGAAATGGAGAAAGAAGAAGAGGAACTAGAAGAGATGGAAGTGAAAATGGAATAAACAGTTGGTGACATAGTCGAGGTTATCACACAAGAACTAGCCTCGCCTGTGGAACCTATCGATGGAGATATGAAGGCAATGGATGGAGTTGATGATGTTTTGCAAGAATCAAATTTCATTAATGAAGCACAAGGAGAAGAAGTTCTTGTCAAACAACTGGAAAGTGATGTTGTTGCACCTGGACCAGCATCACTTGCCCAAATAGATGTAGATGTTGAAATGAGTAGGGGTGCTACACAAGAACCACCACAAACTCAATTAGCGCAGGAAAATGTAGAAGAGACAAATCCTGAGGTTGACATTGTTCCACAAGAACTAGCATCAACCGTAGGACAAGGGGAACAACATGAAGAAGGCTCAACTGTTCAATGTGGGGCCTGATTAGCTTCTGTATTCAAAGGTTTCAGCTAGATGTATACCCCAGGAAGACTGTACACCCCTCCATGCGGGGGGGACTTGTCCCCCTTGCGAGGGTGTAATCCCCCCGGCTGGGGGGTTCGGGGGCCAGTGATCCCCCGACGGGGGTTCGGGGATAGCGCCCCCGATGTTAAGAATAGATGTAAAATTGCCTTGTAAAATGTTGTAATTTCATAGTCAATCTGGGTCGTTCATTAGGGGGATGATCTGACGGTAGAAGTTATGTTTAATTTAGGGTTTTTTCCCTAGAAGGCAACCCGTCGCTATATATGATGGAATTGTATTTCGTCCATGTAGATCTATATTCTGAGTGAGGAAGAGAGAGGAGATTGAGAGTGAAGAGGGTGTTACAACGGATCTGTTGTAGGTTGTACCTCTTCAGTTTGCTGGATAATATAAAAAGAAGGACTAGTTGTTTCTCCGTGGACATAGCCCAAACTAGGTGAACCACGTATATCTGTGTCTCTCTTGTTTTATGCATTTTCTATGTTTATATTTCTGCAATATTTTATGTGTTCCATTTCTCTGTAATATATAATTTTCTAACATCAACCCAATTGAGGAACGAGGAGGAAAAGGAATTAGAGGTAGCAAGCGGGATTGGTATAGGCTGGTGGAGGACATTCCTCACTCTCCATTTCAGGCCACAATGTCAAGAGGAGAAAGGAAGGTTCATTCCTCTCATGATTCAACGAAAGAAATTGTTGTTCCTCCAATATTGAAGTACATCGTCCCAAAGGAGGGAACATCCATTGTTGGCTCATTACTTGTAGATTCTCAGCAGGGGCTTCCTGAAGAACAGGATGAGAAAGAACTTTTTACCACAGGATTGGAGCAAGGGGTAATTGATCAATGCACTGCCTAGGCAACAAATGTTCCCAAATTGATACAAGTTGATGAAGAGAGTGATCTCGAGGACAGAAAACCAAGTGAGGAAGACCTAATGAAGGAACCATCCGATGCCTCTAAAGGAAATCCACTACCTCTGGAAGTAGCTGCGGGGTTGGGAAATGAATTTACTATCAAAGAAGAGTGGGTAGAATAGTCTGAGAGAAGGAGACCACCTCTCAAGGAGAAGTATCAATTTCAATTCGGAGAGACCATGCAGTTAAAAATGGAGGTTCGAAAGCTGAGAAAGCAGGTATCTCGGTTGAAAAGGAAGGTAAAGAAATATAAATGGAAGGCTGTGAGGCCTAAGGTCGAGGTCTCCTCGGCAGCTATCCAGACAGAAGATGTTCCCACAATGTCTGTTGCTAAACAGATTGGTCCCATAGAATAGTTGTTTGAGGCCCAAGAATTCTTCTTAGCGGCTGAAATTCAAAGATGGCAATATGAAATGAATGAACAAAAGAAGGAGATAGCAAGGGTTCGAGAGAAGGCCACAACGATTTTCACTGAGTATGTAGACTAGATGGACAGAGAAAACAAGAGGCAAGAGAAACAACAGAGATAGATAAGGGATTTAGAAGGGTAGATATAGGTGTTGAAGGCAGATAAGGAAAAATGTTTACTCTATCACAAAAGGTAATGGCCTATCGGCTTCCTGCCCATAATTATGCTTTATTTCTTTATGAAAAGTTCTTTTTCTTATGCCTAGAAAGCATCTATAAGGACATTAGCCATGAGATTGAGGACCTGATATAATTCCTACGTATTATAAGAATCCATGATATCATGAACCAGCACTTGATATGTGACCTCTACATGCACGGTTATTTCTTGAAGGATGATGAGAGCTTCAACCCGATTATGTTCATGGGAGATGTGCACTTGAGAGCCTTTACCTCCTATATCATTAACTAGGTTAAATGGAGGAAGGCTTGTGATACTTTTGAAGAAAATGAAGTTACAAAGCCACTGATAATAAGGAGGGGGAATGGTCAATTAATGACTATTTATAAAAGGCACTCCACCTTTCTACAGATTGAGGGGTCTAAGGAACGAATGCTGGCAACACAGAGATAGTGTACTGACCTCTGTGTTAGACAGATAGTCACTTTTCAGGACGAAGCCCTTGGCAGTTTCCAAAGAAGATGGATGATGTTGTCATCAGCTATTAGAAACCAGGAGCCTTCTGGGGCACCCAATTTTGCACGAGAATTATAATGAGTGCCACGTTTTGTTGCATGAATTCATACCTATGGGGTCCAGTGGATGGGGTTGAGGTTTCAGTTTCCCCTCATTTGGCTGCCAGTAGAGCATTACACTCTAGCATACAATGTGAGTAATGATTGGTGGAAGGAATTCCTTATGACAGAAGGATATAAAACTCTAGGGATAGAAATGGCTGAGGAATATGACCTTGCTCAGCTACATGCTGACCATAGTCGGTCCAACCCAAATCTAAAGAGACGATGAGTTGCATGAGCATATGCAAAAAGACCAGTTGGGGGGAGATGTTGGGTGCAAAATATGCATACTTTCCCTCCATTTTTACTCTCTCTCTCACCCCTTTATATCATTTATATTCAGTAATCGCTCTAAATGCATAAGGTAAACCTTCTTTGATTTCCTTCACAGAATGTTTAATTAATGAAGTAATAGTCATGTACATTTTTCCTATGCGAGTTACTAATCTTTCCATTTCCATAGATCCTATGGTCAAAGGTTACGGGTTCAAAATGATGAGCCCCAAAAATGGGTAACTTATTGGGCTTATTTTGTCTATTATTCTCGATTAATCCACCAGTCTTCATAGTTTTATGCATGCTTTTGAATATATTTATGTTAATTGAATGAATGAGAATAGTAACTTGACCACAAAGTCTAATATGTGCTTATTGCAGATTTATGGACATTTTTTGGACCAAGTTCAAGCATTTATGAGCCTGTGGCAAGAGCTAGTACTTGTGCATATAGCACCATCGCTTCCAAGTTTGTTACGAACAACCGGGTTGATAAAAGTAAAGAAGGGAGTCCCAGGAGTTGTAGCATCATTGTTGCAATACTGGAGCCCACCATCTTTTTGGCACTATTGCTAAGGAAGCGTCAGAGTATTTTTGATTGCTGCTTTTCTTCTATCTTCTACTACAACCTTCCGCTAAATAGTTTATTTCAACAAAAGTGGAACAGTTGTTCCATTTCCATTCTACAATTTCATTTATGCAAGAGTAGATTAGACATTTCCTGCTTTCCTAGATTAGCATTCCAATTCTGCAAGCGTAGATTAGCATTTTATTTCTGCAATTTCATTTCAGCAGCATAGATTAGTCATTTCCTGCTTTCATTTCAATTATGCAATTTTCATTCCAGCAAGGTTTATTTTAGTTATTTGCAATTTGTTGTTCAATCAATTTCAGTTTTGCAGCTACAAGCAGAGAAAAACACAAAAATCAACCAAAAATATTTCATTTCATGCCTCGTAGGAACAGAGACAATTTAAGAAAATTCTTACCCAACACCCCCACCACATCACTGAGTCACCCTTCTCTCTTCTTCAGTGGCAGTGATCCATAAGAACCTATAGGTGAACCTCCAGAGATATACAAAGATCCTATAATAGAAGAAGAGAAGGAAAACATTCCTCCTGAGACCATGGCTGAACACAGAAATGGTATTGGAGATGAGGAGAGAACAGAAGGTTCCTTTCCCATCCGAGAGACCAATGGGGACACAAAAATGAAAAACATAAGTCCCTCAGTCTTACCTCATTTCCATGGATTGACCACTGAAGACCCTGATACCTTCTTGTTTGAGTTTGCTATCCTTTGTTAAACATATGACTATGCAAAAGACAAGCAAAAGTTGAAACTATTTCCCTCTACCCTCAAGGATGCAGCACTACGCTGGTTCATGGGGTTACCTGGAAACAGTATCACAACTTGGGCTTAGATGGAGCAAGCCTTTACCAACAAATACCGGGATTACTATAGGTCAAAGGAAACGAAGGAAGAAATCTTTTAGATGACCATGGGAAGTGATGAATCCTTAGAAAACTATGAAGAAAGGTTCCAACTTAGTTATAAAAGGGCCAGGAGCACACTTGAACCCGAACCTCTGAAGCTGGTTCTGCTTTGAAGTGTCCCTAAAGACCTTCTAGATACCCTCCATTTGCTGGCTGGAGGAGACATCTACCAACTACCTTACGATGACATAAAGACTATGTTTAGAAACCATTATAGGGTAGCCCGGAAAAGAGGTAGGGGGAATCAAATTTCAGCTAGTGCCACCTTCTCTAAACATGAGTTTACAAATCAGATGGAAGACCTTAAAAGTGAGATGAGAGAGACCATTTCCATGCAACTTGATACTTTTCGAATCCAACAGAAGAAAGAGGAAGTTGAGAGGGATCTGGCCATCTTTTGTCCTAGATGTACAAGGAAGCATCCTAAGAACGAGTGTCCATTGCACTCTGTAGGGGTACATTTCGTTTGTGAGGAAGACCACCCTACAAACCAGTGCCCAACCTTACCTGCACTTAAAGCTATGTACCAAGGGGCTGAAGGAGCCACTGAACCACTCTACTTCCTAAACCAAAGGAGGCCACATGGATCCAGACCTTACCAACAGGGGATGCAATGGACATCCCAGGCTTATTACAACCCCAACCAATCCACTCACATACCTTCTTGGGGTCCCCCTGCTCATCCTTCCTGGTCCACACCCCCTCCTTGGTGATATCCATCTCAATACCATACTCAACCTGCTGCTCATTCGTTTCATTCTCATGTTCAGCCACAACCTCATTGGAATGCACCTCAACAGGGGTGGAGGCCCCAATACAACTCTCCTACCGCTATTTTTCCTCAACCACCTGCTCAACCACAACCATTACCTCCTACTCCTCCATGACAACCCAAGATGCCTACTCAAGTAAACCTGAACCCCAATAACAAACAGGCCCAACATGTATATATTGGAGAGACAACATGCCCTACCTGTGTTGTGGAGATTCAGGAGATCAACCTTTGATCTGGGGAGGTCCTCCCAGATAGCCAACCTCTACCTAAGGAGGATGAGGAAGAGAAACAAGAAAGTGAACCCAAAGCCATTCCACCCTTTCCCGAGAGACTAACTGGAACCACACAACCAAACCTAGAAGAGACTGAACTTCTGCGAGAACTTAAACAGTTGTGTGTAAAAATACCACTTCTCTAGGCCATCAAAGATGTACTGATCTACAAGAAATTGATCAAAGAGAAGTGTTTCAGGCACCTAGGCAAGCGCAAGAGAGATGCCCCAACTATCAATTTCATAGGACAACTGTTCGACCTGATGTTGGGACAAGTAATCTGTCCAAAATATCTGGACCCTAGGAGTCTTGTAGTTGACATCCACATTAATGGCAGCATAATGCCCCATGCCTTGATTGATCTCAGGGCTTCCATTAATGTGATGACCAGGGACACTATGCTCAAGCTCAACCTTCAGAGTTCCCTAAGAAATACCTCGACAATACTACAGTTAGCAGACCACTCCACCGTGACCCCCGAAGGGATTATGGAAGATGTCATGGTCTCCATTGATTCTTGGGAGTACCCTGTCGACTTCTTGGTCCTTCAGCTAAAGGCAACATTCACTGGATACCCCCTCATTCTGGGAAGGCCTTGGTTAGCTACTACAGATGCTAACATCAGTTGTTGAGCTGGGAGCATGACCATCAAGAATGGACCTATGTCCAAACAACTAGTCATATATCCTCCTGCCCAACCTCTGCTAGAACATGACTTACCTCTCTGGTTGGAGGAGGAAGATGAGGATGAAGTCTACTCTGTACCAATGTGCACAGTGGAAGCGACCAAGGGGGGGGTCCTCAAACCGAGGATGGGATTATTGAGAATTTGATTCAAAATCCACCTCCCGGTGTGCTGCCATTAGAAGAGTTGGTAGAAAACATCCAAGCCAGTGCTTTAGTGGATCTTTGTATGACTGATTTGACCTCTTCCTGAGTTAAGAATGTGGAATTCGGCCCTGAAAGAACCTTAAAGATCAAATCGTCCCTATCCCCCTCTCAGGAGAAGGAGTTGTGCAGCTTATTGAACCACCTTTTGGATGCTCTTGCTTGGAGCTATAAGGAAATTAAAGAAGTCCACCCTACAGTTTGTACCCATCACATTTACATTAAAGAGGATTGTAAGCCTATCAGGTAGCCTCAAAGGAGAATGAATCCATCCCTTAAGGACATTGTCAAAGAAGAACTGCAAAAGTTGTTGGATGCAAGATTCATCTACCCCATCTCTGACAGTGAGTGGGTTTCTCCTCTGGTGCTTGTGCCCAAGAAAAAAGGGAAGTGGAGAATCCGTGTAGATTATAGAGAACTTAACAAAGCTACCAAGAAGGACCATTTCCCTTTTCCTTTCATAGATAAAGTGTTAGATGGCTTGGGAAGGAAGAAGTTCTTTTCCTTCCTAGATGGGTTTAGTGGGTATAATCAAATCCAAATCAGCCTAGAAGACCAAGATAAGACCACTTTCACTTGTCCATGGGGTACCTTTGCCTACCGAGTCCTTCCCTTTGGATTATGCAATGCTCCTGCCACTTTCCAGAGAGCAGTGTTGAGCATATTTGCTGAGTTGGTTCATGATTTGGTGTGAAATCTATATGGATGACTTTACTCCTTGTGGGTCCAACTTCCAAGAAGCATTGACTAACCTAGGAAAAGTTTTAAAATGAACCTGTCCCTCAGTCCTAAGAAATATGATTTCCTGATGATTGAAGGGACCATGCTTGGTCATACCATTTCTCAGCATGGATTATAGGTGGATCCCAACAATATTGCTATCATCCAAAGGGTTCCACCTCCTCAAAAGGTAAGAGATGTACAGAGTTTCCTAGGCTTAGCAGTATATTATAGGAGATTCATTAAAGATTTCAGTAAGCTAGCCTCTCTATTGTTTGGACTTTTGGGGAAAAATGTTGAGTTTATATGGACTGACAACTATCAAGAGGCTTTGGATGTGTTGAAAGATAAGCTGGTAACTGCCCCAATCTTGAGAGGTCCAAACTGGGCCCTACCTTTCCACATTCACATAAATGCCTTGAACAAAGCCATAGGAGTATCCTTAGGACAAGTTGAAGAGAAGCTATTGTATGCCATATATTTTGTTAGTAAAAACCTGTCCAAGGCAGAGTTAAACTATACTGTAACTGAGAAAGAACTCCTAGCTGTATTCCATTCCCTAAACAAGTTCAGACACTACATCACTGGTTATCAAACATTCGTACACACTGATCATGTTGCAATTAGGTACTTAATGAATAAACTTAATGTGAATGCTCGTATAATTAGATGGTTACTTTTATTGCAGCAATTTGATTTTACCATTGTTGATAAGCCAGGTAAGGAGAATGTCGTTGATGACTTTCTGTCTAGACTAGATTTGCTTGCAGGTGAAGAAGGGATGGTGGATGATCAAATGCTAGATGAACACCTGTTTGCTATTTCAGTACTCTCTCCATGGTTTGCTGATATAGAAAATTACTTGGTTTCATCATAGTTACCACCACACCTATCCTCAAAAGAGAAGAGCAAGATCATGAGGAAAAGTGTCCCATTCACTTGGATTGGGGGCAACCTATTTAAACTTGGCCCACATCAGATTTTGAGGCAATTTGTCAGGGAGGAGGAAGTTTTTGACATCCTCCTAACCTGTCATGATGGGCCTTGTGCAGACCACTTTGAAGAAAAAAGAACTGCTTTCAAAATTCTACAGGTAGGCTACTACTGGCTCACTCTTCATCAAGATGTCAGGAGATACATCAGCCAATGTGACCGATGTCAAAGGATGGAGAAACCGACTCCAAGGGATGAAATGCCCCTCCAACCTCAAGTGAATTTCGAGCCATTTGAGAAGTGGGGCATGGACTTTGTGTGTCCTATCAACCCTCCTTCAAAACAAAAGGCTTACATCATTGTGTGCATGGACTACCTAAAAAAGTGGGCAAAAACAAATGCAATCAAGGTAGGAACAGAAGAGAAAGTGGCTGAGTTTTTGAGGGAACATATCTTCTACAAGTTTGGCTACCCAAGAGAACTAGTCACAGATCAAGTCAGCTTACCTCTAACCTGATTGAAGATCTACTCGCTCATCACAAGATTAAGCACATAACTTCCAACCCTTATCATTCGCAAGAAAATGGGTAGGTGGAAGTCATTAATTGAGCTTTGGAAGAGATTTTGACTAAAGTGGTGAGCAGCAGCAGAAAAGATTGGGCAAATCGCTTGGATGAGGTCCCCTGGGCCTACAAAACTACTTGGAAAACTACCACAGGTTTCACACCATATGAGTTGGTCTACAGGAAGAAGGCTTTGCTGTCATAGAATTTGAATATAACACATTGAGGTTGGTAGCTCAGCTGGACCTAGATCTCAGCCATGCACAATAGGAAAGATTACTATAGCTGAATGGATTAGATGAACAGTGAATGCAGGCCCTTCTCCACACAGTGGTGGTCCAACTTCAAAGAAAGATATGGTATGACCGGCACCTTAAAAAAAAACAATTTCAGCCAGGAGATTGGGCACTGTTATATGATTCAAGATACAAGTATTTCAAAGGAAATCTGAGGACAAGATAGTTGGGACCATATATAGTGGAGAAAGTGGAGAAATGTAGCGACAATGGTTCAGTCCTTATCAGGACCATTGATGAAGAAGCCATCCCCATGCTCGTCAATGCGCATCGATTGAAAATCTACAGGAAGCCCCTTTCTAAGCAGGAGTTGATTGAAACTCTGGATAAATTAGTGTTGGTAGTGGAGCAAGCCCCTATATCCACTCCACCCACACCGTGGGCATCAAAAACAAAAAGAAGAAGAAGAAGAAGAAGAAAAAATAGAAAAAGAATAAAGATCCTTGGATGAAAACCTCTTGGAGGTGCCCAGGGAAGACAATGAGGGTGAAAACCTCTTGGAGGTGCCCCAGCTATCTCAGATTAAAAAAAAAAACAAACAAAAAAGAACACAGAGAAAAAAAAAAAACCTGACTTCTATTGAATAAATTGCAGGTTGCAAGAAGGACATTGTAGGTTAGGAGGACCGCACAGGACAAGGACAGAGGTCAGCACCAGGCTGCAAGCATCTCTCACAACCCACTCCTCCATGACCACTACCCTTTCCTAATATTTGGTCTCATTCGGGGCTAAGATTTCACCTTCTACAGGAAGTTTTGTGTCTTCTACAAG
The DNA here is from genome assembly GCA_000404065.3 of Pinus taeda. NCBI lineage: Eukaryota > Viridiplantae > Streptophyta > Pinopsida > Pinales > Pinaceae > Pinus > Pinus taeda. The sequence continues at coordinate 49,175 of APFE031529346.1, read as the reverse complement.
AAGTTATGTGTCTTCTACAGACAAATCCTATAGAACCTACAGATGAGCAAAAATTTATCTCAGAATAGAATCAAAAGGTTGGGAATCGGAATTGAGGCCTCTAAACCTCCTTGTTTCCATCCATCACCATACATCACCCTTTTTCCATCTCCGTACACCTCCATTGCACTCATTTTTTTTTGTTCCTGCACAGTCACACACAGAAAGCCTGTTTTCTTCATACTGCCAGAAAAAACTTTTAATGACAAAACAAGCAGAAATTTTGCACTCACCACTCCTGCCAACCTCCACCTAGACTCCTCATCAGCTGAGACCCTCGTCAGCAATATAGCCCTGCTCATTCTAGCTTGCATTCCAGGAGGAGAAGCAGCTACAAGACAACCTACAGGAATCATGTAGCAACTGATCCCTCTCGAAGACATACTCCAGAGACAGGGACTACAAAGTATGGCAGAAGAGACATGCATGGAACTCTTCTGGAATGTAAGAATATCAGCAATAGCTAAGGCCAAGCATGCAGTGGGCATGCAGCAAAAACAAATGAAGGAATGGGTTCCAAAACCCGAGATCTACATAACACGGCCATGACCACACAGGTAAGTGCCTAAACTCATTCGTCAATTGCATAAATCATATTTTAAAAGCTGCATGACTATGGGAATGGATCAGAATGAGTGGAATCAGTGGCCAGTCAACTAGCCACCCTCATCCAGTTACATATCCTTGTGGGATCCAAACGAGCCTCATTACATTCAAAATTGCTGATTAGATGTGTGACCAGCACATGTGGAGTGTCCATTCAGGGAGATATCATCAAGATTGGTAGTGGTGGCGGCGGATAATGAAATAGAGGAGGTGATGGTGGTCAGAAACACGTAGAAACATTATGGCTGTGACATCGGATCAATGGTCCGGTCTGGCCACCTCATCCCCTCACCACAAATCACGCCGCAATTAAAAGATGCTCAGTTGAAACATGCACCACCTTCTGTTAATTTTGCACTGACGACGTCCTCGACTGGAATACGCATCTATCGCTTAAAAAAACAGTTAACCAGTTGTCCTCCGCTAGTTTTTCTACTTTCTTTTTAAAATCTCCTACTTATCGGGCTCTATCGGAAGCACAGATTCATTCTACAGGAACCGGGAGCCTTCTACAGGAAGGGTTCTACAGGAAAGGTGGAACAACTCTGCGGGGCAGGAAAACAAAGAATTTTCGTTGAATTTGAAGCTCCAAATGAGTTAGGCTCGAAAAAAATTCTCTATGCATGATTTGTTTGTACAAGGTGGTGAATTGAACGACATCAGTTTGAAAAACTAGAGGAAAAGTCTGCCTGTGTATTGAGAAAGAAAGTGAAAATTTTGCCTGCATATTTCACTGAGTTTCTCTATTTTTTTTTGCATTGGAAATCTCCTCCACATTTTCTCTTTAAATTCACCTGCAAGGAAGATATATGCATTCGTAGAGGCCAGCCTGTGTGTGAAAAACTGAATTTGCATATCTATCTATGTGCTGATAAGAGAACCTGTGTCCTTATGCTCTGGTCTATAAAAACAAAATTTTTCTTTTCATAAACAGACAGTCGAATTCTGGGTGACAGCAGTCTTAAAATGAGAGGAATTATTGCTAGTTGATAATTGAACACACGAGAAATTCCTTCTTGGAAACCAAATTCAACTATCCCCTGTTTTAGTGATTGACAGTTTTTTTCCTGAGCATCTCCTCTTCTGGTTAAAACATAAAAAGAGTACTCAACACAATGCTAGGAGGATTCATAAGGAAAGAACCCTCAGACTCTAGCAAGTTGCACGAGCACCCTGAGGTGGTGGACCTTTTCACCCGAGCAAATTGGATATCCTTCTTTGACAAAATTCAAGGTTATGATGAGGAAATAATTGAAGAGTTTTTAATGTCCTTGAGACCGCATTCAAAGACACATGCCACAGTTAGTTTTAGGGGTTTAACCCTAGAACACTCCCTTGAGCTCATCAGTGGAGTTACTGGTCTACCATTGGGGCTCCCTTGGAGAAAGGAAGAGAGGTCATTGGGCCAAGGTGCTAAGAAATAATTCTTCCTACCTAAGGAGCATCCTGTAGAAGACAAAAATGGGGTTAGAAGAAATAGTTGCCTCCTCTATGGAGTGAAGTTAGCTATCAAATTATGAAGTACATCACATGTGAAGGGAGGTTTAGCATCATCTAGGGATATCATTTCAAGTTGTTAGGTGAACTAAGGCATGGGATTGACTTGCCTCCAGCCAAGAAACTGAGCATCCCCTATTTCGTTCTTTAGTCACTAATTGAATGTAGTACGAAGTTAAATGAAGGGATCCTAGATCAGTTGGCCCATCATGGGCTCATCAAATTGTTGGTGGAAGATGCTTTGCACACCTACACTGTCCCCATATCTTGGGAAATCTTTAGAAACATGTCCAGAGATGATAACATTAGGGCTTTGGCTGAAAACATCACCCCATCCAATAGTGAGGAGGAGGAGCACACTGAAGGAATTGAGAAAACAAATGATGAGGGAACACAGGAAATTCAAGTAAAGGGAAAAATAGAGGAAGCACAGGAAGAATAGAAAGACAAAGGAGAAATTGGCAAGACTGTTGAGCCCAAAATAGAGGAAGAAACAACAAAGGAAAAGAGGATGCAGAGTAGAAAGGAAAAAGCCGAGAAATCCCAAATGAAGGCTACCACAGCCAAAGTAGACACCTAGAAAGAAAAGGGAAAGAAACATCCTAAGATATCGGAAACACAGATAGAAACAATGTACATAGAGATTTCTATAGGAAGCAAAGAAAAGGAGCAACAGGAAGAGAAATCACCTCAGATGTTGGCAAGGGAGGCAGCAACTGTGCTTGCTACCTTAAGCACACCTACAAAACAAAAAGGAAAGAGAAAGAGGCAAACCTCCATGTACTTTAAAGCAAGGAGAAGCACAAGGATCAAAGTGGGCAAGCTCCAACCACAATCAAAGGAACCAATTGTCAATGAGGACACAACCACCAAACCAAAAGAAGAGTCTCCTTCAAAGATATCTATCACCTATGAAAGAGGAAGCCCAAAAACCTCCACCTGGAGAGAGAGAATTAGGGTGATGGACTCAAAGGCAACTCTACAAGAAGCTGAGACATCTCTACAAGAAACTCTAGCTAAGTTAAAGGAGACTGAGAAATTGGAGGAGAAGTCAGCCAAACAATCACAGGGGGAGGAAAAGACCGAGGAGATATTAGAACCGAGCCCTCAGCCTAGCTTGGGCTCATATTACAACCTGTTATAAAGTGGGAATATCATCCCACAGAAGTTTGAGGTACCACTTTTCTTTGCATTGGAACAAGAACGGGTTAGGACTCACACTTGGATGAGGATTTCCAAATCCAAGGGTGTTGTAGACATAGGCCACCTGGAAAAACGGCTCAAAGAATCAAGAAAAGAGTTGGCCATGGTAAGGCACATGGAAAGCAGTCAAAGAGCCAAATTACAGGAGGAGAATGAGCTGCTGAAACAACAGTTGCAGCTACAAGGAGGTCATAAGGAAGATAGGT